>JAQZBX010102431.1:0-11146 GCA_029593785.1 Cabassous unicinctus | reverse complement strand
GAAAAGATGAGACTTTAAATCACAGCAGATTGGTTAAGTGCTCTAAGGCATTTTAAAATCAATACATGTTTATTATAATTTAATAATATTCTGTCACCTTACACATTCTCACTGAATTGGAGCAAATACTATTTCATCAAAAAATCCCAACATTACCTGTACAATTGTGTCAAAAAGCATTTGTATTTTTTCTCTATAGCCAGTGGAGAAGTGTACATAACTAGAAGGAAAGGTGGGTGTCCAGTTATACACATGCACCATTTTACTTTTGTAATATCACACAGGTCTTTAGTAATTCCTAAGGGGGTCTGTTCATTTTCTGGGTTCATTAAAGTATACTTGACCTCAATGCATATAATTCAATATAAGCTTATTTTCCAACTCTTAAGTGAATTTGTTTTATGTAGGTAAATTTTACCTACATATTTCTTAAGGTGAATGAATATACAAACTGTGGTATATCCAACTATGGAATACTACTCAGCAATAAAAAGGAACAAACTATTGATACATGCAACACCTTGGACAATGTTGAGGGAATTATGCTTAGAGATAAAATCCAGTCTCAAGAAGATTACATATGTATGATTCCACTTATATAGCATTCTTGAAATTACAAAATCACATAGATGGAGAACAGATCAGTGGTTGTCAGGGGTTACAGAGGAGGGATAGAATTGGCTGGGGCTGTAAAAGTTTAGCAAGAGATTCTTGTGATAGAACCATTCTGTATCTTGACTGTGGTGGTGGTCACAGGATTCTAAATATGTGACAAAAGTCTGATAGACTAAAGACATACACTCACATGTGAAAACATGAGTACATGTAAAACTGGTGAAATCTGAATAAGGTCAATGGATTGTATCAATGTCATTTTCCTGGCTGTGATATTCTACTATAGTTATGCAAGATGTTACCATCAGGGGAAAAACTAGATGAATGATAAAAAGATCACTTTTATTTCTTACTACTGCATGTATAGCTATAATTATCTCAAAAAGTTTTTTGAAAGTATACACTCAAATAGATATAGAACATAATGCAAAAATAGATATTATTAATTTTTAGAATAACTGGAAGCAACAGTAGTAAGATTATTTAATATTAATGAGAATTTTATCTCCTGGCTTCTACATTACAGAGTTACAGCGTTGTCTACAATGTAAAGTTGCATAATACATTGCTATGCCAATTGTGACTTCAGGTCAATGATCAAATTTAATATTTAATGACCTTTAAATATTAAATGATTTCTGCATCCCATGTTGTACATATTTTATTTTATTTTTACTACTAATATTTATCATAATTATTTTGATGAAACAAAACAAAACAAAAAAAACAAAAATCCATTAACTCTAAGGATATTTAAAAATATCTGATTCTTTCACTTCTTGAGGTCACAATCTATGCATATTATCCATTAGTGACCTTTATGTAACTTGCTACTGTAAGTACACTTTGAGTCTTTTCCAACTTATTGAAGTCATTTTGAATTTTGATGTTTGAATTTTCAAGGATTTGTCAAAAGTATCATCAATATCAATTCACTCTTCCTCTGCTGGAGCCAATAGTTAACATATATAGGTTTTGGCTTTCTAGTGTGTAGCCCCTACCTTAATGACATACTGATTTCTTTATGGAGAGTTACTTCACCCTCTTGTGTAGGTTTGGCCGAAGTTAGGGAAATCCTCAGCATTAGCCTTTCAAAGCTGGATTCTCACTTTGGCTACCATACAGAGGAGACTTTATCTATCACCCTCCACCTTTTCAGAACAACCAGAGGGAAGGCATATGTTCTAGGCCTAGTCAATCAAGTACTTTCTCCTGGGATTTTGTACTTGATTAAGCGATACAAGAATAAAAGTGATATTTGGAGGCCATTTTCCCTCACTACAATGTTCAGATGAATAGCAGTGGTGGTAGAAGCACCAGCAACAGTGGGGAATGTGTTGATCAATGTGTCCTTACTAGAACACAGTTCTTACATTTCAGCATCCAGCTCATGGCAGAGATGGCTGTCTGTACTCCAATATACTCTTCTTTCACAGAATTTTTACTTAGGTACATAGCTACCCTGAATAAAGACTAAAATTTCCAACCTCTATGCACTCAAAAGTCTCCAAGTGACTCGATTGTGACCAATGAGATGGATGCTGAAGTGGTGCAGGGTAGCTTCAGGGAAACTTCCTTACCAGACAGTGTATGCTCCCTTTACTCTTTATTTTTTTGGGTTGCTGCCAGGAGCACTAAGACCTTGCTCTAAGGATGCTGATACAATGGAGACACCTGGTAATTGTTGATTTTGTAGCGCAGAGCCAACATCCTTTAGACATTTTAATAGAGAGTACTAAATCTCTAATTTATTTAAGGGAAAACTTAATCCTAAATGATATTCAGCTTTTTGGTCTTCTAGAACTTGGTTCCTGCCAATCCCAAACCTAAACTACTGCCTTATTCAAATTCTATAAGTCCCCCCATCCACTTTCCTATATTTTCCCAATAAATACAATTTTTAAAAAGCTAATTGGCTTCTACGGCTTGTACACACAAACCCTAATTTTTACGTTATAACTTCATTTTAGTGAACACATTCCCTTTTCAACCATGCATATGCTTTAATTAATGGTTAAGCATTATTTTAGGGGAGGGGAAGAAGAGAGACTTTTTGAAGTGAAACCTATCATTTGAGAGCAAAAAGAATAGTCTTTTTCCTACCCTATCACTGTATACTATCTTAGAGGGACAGCTGTCAACTTGTTGAGCTGATGGATGACAGGAGTATTATGGCTATTCATTTGGGGTGTTTTACACATCATTTTGTAATATATGTAGTAAAATTGTGGCAGAAAATATTGGTTCAGCCATAAGTAAGTTACCTTAGATGTCTGGATAAAACTTCCTTTGAGAAATCACTGCCCACTTAGCATAACACTAATGAGCCATTTATGAATTCATGAACTTTAAATTTGGTCTTCATCTTCAGAAACTTTTCAGCTTTTTCTCCTCTCATTCCCTCAACCCATCTACTACCCTTCTCTGTCTGGTTTGTTGAAATGTAAGGGCAATCTCATTACAGCCTGTCAACTTCATTAATGTCTAGTGTGACTAACAAAGTTTTTGTTCTTTTCCCTACTCTCCTTTTCATATGTGACCCTTCAGAATTTGTATCCTTTATCCAAGATGATGACTTTCCTCTAAAGAAGAGAGCTTTTCATTGGGCAAGAATATCTAAGAGGCATTCTCTCTTTGAACCACTAACCATCTGGTGGGAGTGTTCACCATAAGTGGTTAGGCAGGAAGGCCCTAAGAGCCTGAGTCAGGGTCTGGAGATGGTCCAGATGTACATTCACTTGTTTGACTGATAGGCTTGTCTTGTTTGTCAAGCTGTGGTTTAAGAGCTGACACATTTTCTGAACTCTAAATAATTTCAGAAAATGAAGTGATAAGGAAAACATCGTATAGATACGACACTTGTGTAAATATAGAACTTTTAGGTCAGCTGGATGGAAAATCTAGTGGACCATTATCATTTGCTATTGATTTTAGATCAATTTCTCATTTTGAGGAATGAGAAGGCCCTAAGTGGTTATAATTAGCTTAAGGTAAGAAGCAGTTTAAGTAAGAAGAATTCAGATTTCTGAGCTCTTAGGTATTCTTTCTAATACTTGAGCTTAAGCATTCATAGTCAATGGGAATCTCTAGTCCACTTTATTATACTATGGAGTTTTTATCACATATTAGTATTACTATAAAATAGGTACATTTGATAGAAATTAGTGAATTAATGTTTAATTTCTACAAGCTTTGATTTATTTCATTTTAGAGAGACCTCTGTTTTCTCTGAGTTACTTAAATTATTCATCGAGTGCTAGAATTCTGGTTATTGTGCTCATGAATAAGGACATACAACATGGTATACAGGAATTATTTTATTCCTAAGAATTTCTCTCTTTCTTGTTATATTGGTTTCCTGTTAAATGACTTAGATGATACTATTTATAAAGCTTACTTCTTTTATATGGGAATTAGTAAAAGAGGATGAATGACTTTGTTAGTACAAATTGGTGAAATTCTGCCATCTAGTGCCCTTCACTGAAAAAAAACTTATAAAACTTTTTTTTTCAGTTCGCAGACTCTTAAATGTTTCAGATGAAAATGACATTAGAAATCTTTGCCCAACCCCCGAATATTATAGATAAGGAATATAAGGTTCAAAAACAAAAATAAAGTTAGGACCCATATTACTGGACGGGTATATTCCAGGCATGGGAGGGAATTCTAGCCAATCCTTAGGAATTGGTGTGGTGCAAGCATTTCCCAGAATCTGTTTACTACATCTAGTGTTACATTCTCTGTGGAGTGTGTATATTAGTCAGGAGTGGAACTAAGAAGAGTTGTGAATGGACTAAGGACCACTGGATAATGAAACTCTGGGTGATTGGTCATGAAAAGGAAGGACAATTCCTTGGGGGAATGAAGCTTTTCTTTTTTTCTCTCTTTCCCCTATCCGCTATCTTGCTCTATCCTGAGATAGAATTGTTTGTGTGTGTGTGCGTGTTTTGATAACAGGAGGAAATGAGGAGTCACAGGTTGCATTAGGAAAATGGGGAATGTGAGGGAGAGGTAGAGAAAAAGAATAGGTTGTAATTAAGTGTGCTGCTAGTAGCTGAAGTTAAATGACCAGAAAGCTTTGGATTTGCATTGATCCATGTTTGGGTTTGAACTTAAGGTGTGCCTATCTCTTGTGTGAATTTAGAATACTTGATTTTTTTGGAGATCTAGTTTTTATGTTAAAAAAAGGATGAAGGTGGGGGCAAAGAAGGGTAAAATCAGGTACCTTATAAAATAATTGTGCAAAAAACAGCAATGGAATGAATATCAATTCCTTTCCACCAAAATCTGTTAGGTAGAATTTATGCAGCTACCTACCTATATATATGGGACATATGCTGGTATGGGACATGTCACCTCTTTTTTAATTAGGCTTGTTAAGTTAAGCTAAAGATTTCTTTTATCTAGTGACCATCACTTAGCTCTTAACCATATACCATTTTTTATTTTCTTGGCATTTATTATCTCTTGAGTTGCTATTTAACTTTTGTTTTTAGGAGTGGTGTCAACAGCTATATTTATATTATAGCTATATATTCATAAAAATGTTCATAAAAATGTTTTCACACTTCTCAGTGTCTTATGCACAGTAGGTAATTGATAAATACTTATCTTATTTATTCAGTAAATTTTCCTTACCCAGATAAAGCTATCTCATCAGCAGATCCTTCATATTACCACCATGAAAAAAGTATACTTCGTCAAACAAATCTGAGATTTCATAAGCACTCGTATAATTTAAGGTGATTATTTTTAAAGTATTTGGATTGTAGTCAGAAGATTTAATCAAGGAGAACTAAAAATCAATTAAATATAATCTACATATATAATATAATATATAGAATATATTACAGATATATAATAACATGCAGAAAAAATAGCTACATATATTTATAATAAAACACTGTACAATGTTGAGACTGAATTCCAATAACTGAGAATCTTCTAAAACTATAATAAGCTCCTTTGGGATTTTTATGCATGACAGGTAGGTTTTTTAAAAAACTGTTAAAATATATTCTTACATATTTCATGAATATTTTATAGTTGAGCCACATGAGATTGGGACCTTAATAGCCACAAAATTTTCCATTTTTAGCATACTGAATTTAAATGAAGTGTCAAATTCACTGATTTCCAATTTTTAAAAAGCCACACAGCTATTTTAAAAGACTTTTCTTTTAGTATTCATTTCCTTTAAGGAAAAGTAAAATGGCTTATTGTTCACATTTTTTAAAAAAATGAAAGTACTGCATCTGTTATTGTTTTTCTTATTTTCATACCATTAAAAGCAAATTACCAAAAACGAAAATTAAAAAAAAAAAGAAAACAAATTACCAGTAAATTTTAATTGCACTACTCACTTTAGGAGGACTCAACCCATAGTGACCCATGATAAGGGCAGGGAGAACGTTCTAAAGATCCTACTGCTGCATTTGCCTTGATCTCAAACCCAGTTCCCACAGGGCATGAGAAGAATGAGCAGTTGCCATTTCTTCAAGTCAGATGATATATTATCTACACTGATTTTGGCCAAAATTATTAAGAAAAACTTCATATATGAACCTTTATGAGAAATTCTCAAGTGTGTAAACTTCATTTCACAAATTTTTATGTAACGATTTCCTTCATGACCCTATATTTTGTGACAAAACCTCTCTGAGATTCTTCTTTAAACCTTTCCCTTTGATTAACCTCACCAGACCAATGTGCCTCTGCCTTTAATTATTGTTTACTTCATTTGGCATCAGATTTTTCTTTTCACAATGTCATATGAATCAGGGTCTGTAAGGAGCTGTTACCCAAGGCAGCCCAAAGGGTGTTTATATGTACGTTGCAACTTATACTGAAAATTCTACCTGATTTCATTCCCTCCATGTTCCTGTTTCACCTCATTCATGGCATCAAAATAATATAAACATTCCACAGCTCTTTCTGCTTTCTATCCTTGTTTTGTCTCTTCTAACCAAGATTCCATACATTACATTTTATTAAATAAACCTGTACCCTTCTGCTCTGAATTATCTGATTTTCCCTTTTAACAATTAAAAGCAAGTTAATTGTAAACAATTCAGCCAGAGTAATTTGTATTTGCAGCCTCTTCTGAATATTCTCATTAAGTTCTGAATTCACATTTTACCAATTAAAATTTTCTTTATATTTATATATTTTTAATTTTACAAACAATGCATAAATATGATCATTTATTTTATATACACTTTTTTCTGTTTCTTTTTTCCTTCCTTTGTCCACTCCTCACTCTTTCCTCCCCTCCTCTACCCATTTTAGGTAGTTGCTTTAGTTTCCTAGGCTTCTTCAGCAAATACCATGAAAAGGATTGGCTTAAACAATGGGAATTTATTAGCTTACAGTTTTGAGGCTGGGAAGATGTCCAAATCAAGGCATTATCAGGGCAATGCTTTCTTTCTGAAGACTGGCTATTAATGATCCTTGGCTCCTCTGCCACATGGCAAGGCACATGGCAGTGTCTGCTGGTCTCTCCCTTCTCTTCCAGTTTTCCTTGGTCTCAGCTTCTTGCTTTCTCTCTGTCTGAGTCCATTCTCTTATAAAGGACTCCAGTAAGAGGATTAAGACCCATCCTGATTGAGGTGGGTCACACCTTAACTAAAGGAACCTCATCAAAAGGTCCTACTTACAATGAGTTCACACCCACAAGAATGGATTAGATTTAAGAACATGTTTTTTTAGATTTAAGAACAGCTTCAAACCACCACAGTAGTCTATATTAATAATCTAGTGTGCATCTTTCCATATTTTTCTCCATGCTTATATAATCATATACATATGTATATATGCAAATATACATTTAACATGTACAGGTGTTTTGTTTTTTTTTTAATTCCTTGGTTTCACAAAAATGGTGTCATATATATTTTTTTGATGCTTGCTTTTCTTCATAATATCTCATGCAACTCATTCCAAGTAGCTGGAATGACTTTAATTCAATCCTTAAAATGGTTGCATGATTTACTCAGTTTTTCCACTTATTAATAGGCATTTCATTTGTTTCATTTTTGACATTTTGCACAATGTTGAAATGAACAAATTTGTGTTATAATATGTGGATATACACATGTGTGTATGTATATGTATCATTTTATGATAAAATATTTTTAAGGAAAACTTACGGGATTTTCACAGTTACCTTTCCAAAAAGGTGATGACAACTCACATTTCTACCACCTATTATGAAATTACACTTCCCTGCATCTTGCTCAAAATAGATTCTATTGGTCTCTAAATTTTTTCCCATTCTGGTTGCTATAAAGAGGTATTTCACTGTGACCCCGATATTCATTTTCTGACTACTAGTGGATTAGAATTTTTTTTCCTTAGGAGGTACTGGGGACTGAACTCAGGACCTCATACGTGGGAAGCAGGTGCTCAATCACTTGAGATACATCCGGTTCCCTAGAATATGTATTTTGATTAGACTATTTGGATTAGTTCCTCTGTAAATTGGCTCTTTATATCCTTTTATTTTTTTTTAACTGTTTTTTTTTTTTTTCTCTTCCTGATAATTTGCATGGCATAAAATATACATATTAAATCTCTTTCTGTCTTTTGTATTGCAAATAATACTTCCAAAGTTATTACTTATCTATTGATTTATATTTATGTATCTTAAGCTACATAAAAGTTTTAAACTTTGATTTTGTCATAAAATGACTATCTTTTCTCTTAAAGCTCCTAAGTTTACAGAGTTAAGAAGTTCTCTCTTGTCCACACATATAAGCTCCCAGATTTTGTGCATGAATTTTGTCTTAATTTTTACATTTAAGTCTATAAAACATCTGGAAATTATTTTTTTAAATGTGCCAAATAGAGGTATTTCCATTTTCTTATAAATGGGTAGTCAGTAGTTTCAAAAGAATTTACTAAAGAGTTAATCTTTTCCCACTTGATTAAAATATTACCTTTGCTTTATAGTCAATGTTTACATATACTGGGAAACATTTCTGGATTCTCCCTTTAGTTTTCCATATCAACCTGTCTATTTCTATACCAATACCACAGTGATTTGATTATAGTTGCTTTATAGTCACTTTATATCTTCTGATAATTGGTAATGGGAGCTATTCCTCATCATTCTTCTTTTTCATAATTTTCTATTCTCCCACATTTATCATACTAAAAATTTGACTGGGGTTCTAACTGGAATTGTGTAAGATAATATTTTAATTTTGTGGGAATTGAAGTTTTTATGATATTGTCTTACTATAAACTTGGGTGTCTTTTCATTTGTTTATGTCTCATTATTTAGTTTCTATGCATTTCCTATTGCATAACTCTATACTTTCTATAATTTTTGTTATTATTGTAAATGCAATATTTTCCAATTTCCTTTTTTAGGTGCTTGTTAGGATAAGTAAAAGCTATTGGTTTGTAAATTTAACTTGAGTCTGGTCACTTCACTTAACTCTCTTATAAATTCTAGGGTAATTTCAATAAATTTTCCATGCTTTTTTCGTATCTAATCACATAAAAAAAAGATCTTTTTATGTCTTGTTTTCTAACTATTTTACTACATTTTTCTTTATTCACTAAATACACCATTACTAAATAATAAATGAGGGAGGTATATATATATTTTTTTATTTTAATTGAAATAGTTTGTGTTTCGCTGTTTAGAATATTTGCTGATTTAAATTTTTGTAAGTATTCTTTATTATATTTAAATAGTATCCTTCATTTCCATTAAATGTAGATTTCTTAGTATGATGGCCCTTTAAATTTACCAAATGGCTTTTCTATATCTATTGATATGAACATATATTATTTTCTCTGACAACTTGTGGGGCTTTGTAATATTTCTATCAAGTTCTCCTTGTGTATATAATAGCTTTAACTTTATGTATTTAACTGTTATGTCATTTGATGCATATAGTTCATTATTGCTGCATCATCTTCATAAATTTGAATTTTATCAAAACCTGATGTCCCTCAGGTCTGCTTGGTACTTTTAACCTTAAATTCTCCATAGTCTGCTACCTTGCTTCAGTTTTGTTTGCATTTTTCTGGTATTACATGACCCATTCCTTTATTCTGTTTTTCCTAATGTGTATTTAGTGACTCTTACATGCAGCATATATTTGATATTTTTTTAAAAATCTGTATTTAATGGGAAAATTTAGTCCTTTTACATTTAATGCAATGATTCACATACTCAATTTTATTTATTTTATCTAACTTAATTTTATTATTTATATTATATCATTCTCTTCCTCTTTCTTTTCCTCATTTATGTTGGCTTGATCTAGTGATTACTCATTTCATTTTTCTTATTAATGTTTGTTACAGTTTTACTATAAAGTTTTCATTCTATTATTGGTTACCTTTTCTTTTCCTGTGCTTAAAATCAGAAACATATTTCTTCACTACTGCCTGCAAATAAGATTTCTCTTGCTAAGATACTCTCTTTCCCTCTCAATCATTCTCCAATGTAAAATTAGGCCTTAAGAATATTTTCACTGTTTCCCTTCTTTTCTCATCTCCTCTTCCCTATCACCTATGATCTTTGGGACACTTTTTGTCACCATTCCAAGCAACTCCTCTGTCTTGGTTTGTAATGATTGCTCTAACAAAGTACTATAAACTAGATGGCTTAAAACAGCAGCAATTTATTGTCTTATAGGTCTGCTATGTTGGAAGTCCAAAATCAAGGTGTTGGCAAGGCTATGCTCTATCTGAAGTCTGTAGGGGAGAATCCTTCCTTGCCTCTTCTAGCTCTGGAGTTTGCTATTAAGCCTTTGTGTTTCTTGGCTTGTTCATGCATTTCTACCTTCATCTCCACATGGCCTTCTTTCTTGACTCCATCTTCACATGGCATTCTCCCCTGTGTCCTTGACTGTGTTTTCTTTATCCTTCTTTTAAGGACATCAGTGATATTGGATTAGGGTCCACCTTAATCCAGTAAGGCCTCATCTTATCCAAGACCCTATTTGCAAATAAAGTCTCATTCACAGTACTGGGGGTTAGGACTTGAACATGCCTTTTTTGGGGGGCAAGGGGCACAATTCAACCCATAACATCCCTAAATATCTAGCTTTTTTGATATAGTTTATTACACTATTCTTATTTTCTCATACTCTATGTCATTTCACTTACATATTTATATAAAAAGTTCATTGGCCAACACTGTTTCATCTCTTCTTTGTTTTAGTCTCCCTCGAGGTTTCTCATCTAGATCATTTATTCTTTGTTGGCGTGATTCCGCAGGCTCTGCTGCCGATCGCCGACCACCGCCGACCACCGCCGCTGCCTGCCGCCGCCACCGATCACCACCCCCGGGGCGGTTCCCTTGGCGGTCGGGCGGTCGGGGGACAAAGGGAGGGGGGTTGCGGCCCACCGGGCTCAGGCATCCCCGAGCACAGCGAGCCAAACGCCGGGGTCTGCGTCTTAAGCCACAGACGAAAGTGGGGAGATGGACACTTCCCGGTTACCAGCGGACGATGAGTAACGATTACGGAGACTATCGCACACTCCGGAGACAAGGCTGGGCTTCCAAGTC
>JAQZBX010102430.1:0-11158 GCA_029593785.1 Cabassous unicinctus | reverse complement strand
GGAAGCGAACCCGGGGCCTCTCATATGGTAAACGGGGGCTCTATCCATTGTGCCACACCCGCTTCCTGCCGTGAGGTTGCTGCATCAGCCCACCGCACCGCTCAGGCCGGCGTGCCCTCACAAGGAGGCCTCGGGACGCGAACCCGGGCCTCCCATATGGTAAACGGGGGCTCTATCCACTGAGCCACACCCGCTTCCCATCCTTTAGTCTGTTGATATAGTGAATTACATTTATTGACTTGTGAATATCGAACTGACCTTGGATTGCTAGAATAAACCTTAGTTGATCAGAATGTACATACTGTTGAAATTGATTTGCTAATTTTTTGTTAAGAACTTTTGTATTATGTTCGTGAGGGATATTGGTCTGTACTTTCTTTCCTTGTAATGTCTTTGGTTTCAGTATTAGCACAACTAAATGAGTTCCAAAGCTTCCTTTCTCCTCTGTTTCCTGGAACAGTCTGTGTAGAAGTGGCATCAGTTCTTCCTTAAATGTTTAGTAGAATTTACCCCAGTAACGCTATCTGGGCTTTGGGTTCTCCTTCTGGGAAGGCTTTTAACTCCAAATTCAATTTCTCTAATAATTATAGAGCTCCTCAAGGTTATCTTCTTGAGTAGTGTTAGGAAGTCTGTCTTTCACGGGATTTATCTGTGTAACCTAAGTTACCACGTCTGCGTCTTTTTAACATGTGTTTAGGGTCCGTGTTGCTGGCCTTTCTTTCAAACCCATTCTTGTTCATTCATGTCTTCTTTCTTTTTTTTTTGAGTCATCTGCCTAGAAGTTTATCAATTTTATTGATGTTTTCAAAGAACTAGTTTTTGTTTCATGATCTTTTCTCTACTGTTTTTTTCTATTACGTTTTTCATCTATTTCATCATTTCAATATTGATTTCTGCTCCGATCTTTATTATTTTCTTCCTTCTGCTTAACTTTTTGTATAATGTGTTCTCTTCTCAAGGTGGAAGACTAGATTGTTGACTTGGGACCTTTCTTCTTTTCTAATATAAGCATAAAAATCTGAAAATTTCTTTCTAAATGTTTCTTTAACTGCACCCCACAAATTTTGATATATTATGTTTCCATTTATTCAAAAATATTAAAAAAAAAAAAAAAACCATACAAACAAAAAAACTGTTTCTGGTTGCCAGGAGAACAATAAAGTTCTGTCAGCCAGAAAAAGGAATGTTTTTTCTGATTTCTTTTTGGCTTTCCTCTTGATACTTGGGTGTTTAGAAGTATGTTGTTCAGTTTCCAAAAACTTGGAAAGTGGGCACCTATCTTTCTGTTGCTGATTTCCAACTTAATTTGTTGTGGTCCCAGAATATTCTTTGTATAATCTCCATTATTTTAAAAATTTTTAGGATTGTTTTAAGGTCCAGAACATAGTCTGCCTTGGTGACTGCCCCGTGTTCTCTTAAAAAGATTGCATATTCTGCTGTTGTTAGGGCGAAGTGTTCTGTAAATATTGGTTGTCACGTTGGTGATAGTTATTCAGCTATTCTATATCTTTACTGATTTTCTGTCTAATAGTCATATCAATTACTGAAAAAGAAGTTCTGAAGTCTCCAGCTATAATTGTGAATCTATTTCTTCTTTCATCTCTATCAGTTTTGCTTCATATGTTTTGAAGCTGTGATTGTAGGTGCAGCCATACTTAGTATGGTAACATCTTCTTGATCAATTAACTCCTTAATCATTATGTAATGGCCTCCTTTATCCCTAGTAATATCCCTAATTCTGATGTTAATGTAGCAATAATATTTGCATAGTATACCTTTTCCATACTTTTACTTTTAATCTGTGTCTTTATATTTAAAGTGGGTTGTATTTGCTGACAATGTATAGGTGAGTCTTGCTTTTGTATCTGCTCTGACAATCTCTAACTTTTGGGTGTATTTAGGTCATTTACATTTAATGTAGTTTTTGGTATGGCTAGCTGAATGTTTTCTTTATTCCCTCTCTTCTTTATTGTTGTTGTTTTCCCTTTTTCTGCCTGTTTTTTTTTTTTAACTTCTGCCTGCTTTTTGATTGAGTATTGTTTTACTCCATTATATCTTTTCTACTGGCTTGTTAGTTATAACTCTTTATAAAAAGATTTAGTGTTACCATAGGGTTTAAAATATGTATATCTATCACATTCTACCTTCAAACAATATACTACTTCTTGTATAGCATAAGAACCTTCCAACGGTACACATCCAAGTTCTCTCATTCTCTGTGCTATCGTTAACATGCATTTTACTTTTACATATATTATCCATCCCACATGAGGGAACTTTTTTGGGTGGTGGAAATACTCTATATCTTGATTGTGTGATGATTACATGGGTGTACTTTTTTTTCAAAATTCAATAAACACTAACATAAACATAAAATGAGTGAATTTGATTGTATATGAATTATACATAAATGAAAATTTAAATATGTAAATATATGCATATATGTTTATATAAATATATATATATATAGTTAGAGAGAGAAACTGTATGAGTGAGACTTTACACCTCATATTGGTCCTTCCTACACTGTGGCAGTGAGTGAATGTTGCTCGTGCCGGTGGTGACAATTTGGAAGCGATCGTGGTTAGTAGAGGGAAGTGTATAATGAGTGCTTACATTTCTATTTGTCTCTTTAAACTTTGCTCTCATTTGATTATCATGTTTATAATTACGAGCACTCACAAATAAGTGGATGTTTATTCTCTTTAAAGTGGAGAAATAGGGGTGTATTCTGTTCCTCTTTCCTGTTTCCTGACCTGGGAAGAAGACCATACATCTGGAATTCTATGCTGGCCGGCGTGGCAGCCATGAGCCACGAGCCACGTTTAACTTAATTCACACGTTCAGCTCCTCCGTCACACCGGCTGCACTCCCAGTGCTCGCTAGCCACGTGCGGCTGGCGGCTCCCGTAGTGGAGAGCACAGATATAAAACATTTTCATCACCACAGGAAACTCTACTGAACAGCACTGTTGCGAGAAAAATTAAATTGCCCACGGCTTGCCTTTCTGTCCACTTTCCCTGGCTACTTGAAAGCCGTTCTGTGACTGTGTCTCCATTCTCTTTTCCTCTGCAAAACTAGAACCAGATGTAATTGTTAGTCCAAAGGAAATATGAGTGGTTAATCTTGAAAATTGCCCGTTACTGACCGATGAACCTCCCCAGCCAAGGTTCCCGCTGATTTCCTGGGCACCACCGTCCAGTGCCTCGCTTCCGTGGTTTCTCTTGCTTGGCCTGCCTGCTGCGTGTGACACTTTCGAAGAGGCCGTTCATCTTGTTTCTCTGTCCACTGGTTCCTGTGGCTCTGCGACTCCGCCGCTACCTCTCGGCTCCCTGTTCCTCAGCCTTCTGTAGGTTCTCCATCCTCCGTCCACCCCCTGAAGGACGGCTTTCCACAGAGGTCCACCCTTCCCTGGCTTTCTCTGTCTAGCTCAGACCCGTACCCCAAGTGCCCGCTGAGTGGGGGCCCCCCACCGCACGGGGCCTGGATCCGCTCTCCCTCGCCTGCACACCTGCCTGCACCATCTTCCTCAGCTAGAGACGTGGGCGCCTCCCGCATCATCCAGGCGCTCACTCCCTCTTGCTTCTGCCTCCTCTTTCTCTCTCAAATGGAATTTTTTCTGTATCCCCAAGATCCTGTTTTCAGGCCCTCCACATTCCCACATATTTTCTTAACTCGTTAACCTTGCTCCTTCCCAAGGTACCACCCCACTGCTCTGAGGAATGATCTTTTTCATATGCAGAGCCCATCATCTTATCCCCCTGTTTAAAACCCCCCTGAGGCCCCACATTACTTCTGGCAAAAATGCCAGCGTAGTAGCATCATCCAGAAGTCTCTCCCGGGTCGGCCCCTCGCCCCTCTCCCAGCTCCATCTCTCAAGCCCTCGCTGGGCGTCTTTGCTCGGTCACGTGCAGCCCTTCAGCTGCCTGGAATTCTCAGGATACACCAAGTGCTCCTCTCTCACCTCTGTGCCTTTGTGCACCGTCTTCCCTTTTCTTGAGGCCGAATTCCCTCCTCATCCCGCACCCCACCCTTGCCCTCGTGTCCCGGATGACTCCATCCTTCCCGTGCTTACCCGATTCCTGCCCTCCCCCAGCTGGCCCTTGTGCCCTGCTCAGCTCTCCCTGTGCTCTCGTGGCATTCTCTGCTCTTCCCTAGCAGAGCAGTTATTGCCCTGCGTTGCAGTAGCACCAGAAGTGTTCAGAAATAATTTATGGAGTAACCTAACAAGTTTCAGCTCTGAAAATCTGTTTGAATCCGCAGACTGATGAGCCATGTTGTAGTAACTTCCTACTGTGTTCTTACAGGCGAAGATGCTGGAAGCAGATCTGGTTTCCAAGATGCTCCGGGCTGTTCTGCAGTCTCATAAGAATGGAGTAGCCTTGCCCCGGCTGCAGGGAGAGTACAGGTCCTTGACTGGAGACTGGATCCCGTTCAAACAGCTAGGCTTCCCTACGCTAGAAGCCTACCTGAGGAGCGTGCCAGCCGTAGTCAGGATAGAGCCTAGTAGGTGTGGGGAGGTAAGACGCTCAAACGAGTCGACCAGGTCTGAATCGCCCGTCCAGCGGAGGGGAGAGCACCGGCCGAGTGCTTTGAGACTGGTAGCGAGCGAGGGCAGCCACAGCACAGCCTAGAGTCTCAGTCTTTTGTTTTACCCCTCGAATCCTTTTCCTTCTGAAAATAAGATTTGAACCACGTTAAGTAAAACGTTTTAAAGGTAAGAGCTACCCAGTTCCACCGTCCAGACGAAGCGGCTTCCTTGCCTCAGCATCACGCCACCCGTTTGCAAGCTTGCTGCCCTGGTTTTGTCACAGTCCCTGAGACCCTCCTGATTACCAGATCGCAGAGGCCCTGCCAAACGCTCGTCTTGCTTGACCTCATCTCTCCCCACTCTGGCCCCTTGTTCCAGGCCTAACTGATCACCCCTCACCTTTGCTTATTGCAGGGGTCTCCCTCCCATTCTCCCGGCCTCCCTTCCCCTCTGGCTTGTTCTCAACATCATGCCAGTACGAGCATATCGTTCTACGACCTCAAATCCTTTGGTTTCTCTGGAAGAAAATTTCTTATATATAACCCGGGCAGGTTGGTGGTAGCTGGTAAATTTTTCATTTCACGTGTCCCTTCTGGGGTCCACCCAATGTATGGTGCAATCAAATACAGACAAGCCACCGCCCCCTCCAGAAGGTGTATTTTTCTGGGTGTGTTTGTGTGTGTGTAAGTACAAAGACGAGGTCTGCTCGTAGTGGCTCCCCTATGGGGGGGGGACAGAGGAGGAAAGCGGGCAGCCAGGATCTGGCTGGAGGCCGCAGGGGGCTCGCCCTGCCGTCACTGGGGTCACTGATTAGATACGGTGTGACAACAGGACGCTCCCCTTCACTGAGCCTCCCAGGCAGAGCCAAGTGCACCTTCCTCTCTGCTTGGCCCCTTGTCATGCATCCGCTCTCACGCTCACCAGGATGCTTTAGGGTGTCTCTTTGCCTCTCTTTTTCCCTCAGAACTTTCTGGAGGATGAAGGACTATTTGCACACCTAGTAGTTGATACTTAATAAATGTGTGTTGAATGCCTGAATGACGAAAAGGCTTGATGAAGGAATTAGAAATGCCTCATGGACATACTGTTCCATAATTTACTTAGCTCTCCGTTCCCCTATTTTGGACAATGCAAAATGTCCAGAATAGTCAGGTGTTGACTCTTAAACAGCCTCCCCATTGCACATATTTTGCACATATTTTGGTATTTAAGTTTTTCTCCTTTTGAATTATATTCTTGGAATAGATTCTCAGGAATAGCAATATTGAATCAATGAGTAAGAACTTTTCCCTGGCTCATGGTGTAAAGCCACATTGCTTTCATATTCTTGATTTCAACTTAGAATCAAAGACTCAAGGTCTAGCAGATACTTAGAGATCATCTAGCCCCAAGAGTCTCCATACTTTTTAAAAGTTTCTTTTTTCATTATCTTCTATATCACACCAATTAAAAAAAAAAATCCAGGGCCTCCAATTCCCCTGCCTCACCCTCACACTGTCCACAGACTCCGATGACTTCACTGGAAGCCCCAGCTTCAACTCTACTGTTGTACAATTGAGAAGATGAGAGTTGGTAGCTAAAACGATTTGGTGCTAACTCAGTCCAGAGGCAAGACTAGGAGTCAGTGGTCTTGGAGAGAAGATAGGATCCAGTGATTCAGTGTGGAGTTTGGAGTCAGAAAGATAGCTTAGCTGAGACTTGGAAAGGTTGCTTAACTTTCCTGAGCCTCTGCTTTCCCACGTATGAAATAGGGATAAAATATACCTCGCGCATTATATCAGATAATGTGTGCAAATTACTTGTTTTTGAGTTCCATAAGTGGTAGGCATTATCATGCTTGAATTGAAAAACCAATTTCTTCTGGTTCATTTGTCATTCTCATAGTACCTAGCACGTCGTAAATGCTTGCTAAATACCTGTACAGAAAAGGCATGAAATTTTCCATTTGGAGAAAGATTATTAAGTGTATTACACTGTGTTTGATTCCTCTGATAGATAATATAATTTTGCACTAGCATTATCCAGGAGCCAGAGAGGCGAAAACCTATAGACAGCTTGATTGGCACGTGGATGCTCACTGAGATCCACTTTATAGAACTGGCCTCTGGGCAGCACTGAATCTGAGAAACGTTTGTCTTCTCACCTGCTCTCATGATAGATCACCTGCTATGCCGTGGCCTGCACAGAAACTGCAAGAATTGCTCAGCTTGTGGCTCGTCAGAGGAGTTCTAAAAGGAAAACAGGGCGTCAAGTTAATTGTCAAATGAGAGTGAAGAAAGCCATGCCATTTTTCCTGGAAGGTAAGGCACCTCGCTGTGAAGATGTCTGAGCCTGTGAGCTCATTGTCACGTGGTGTAGTGGAACTGTTGCATGCTTTCGTGATAATCATGTTCTATGTGTTAATGTGCAGGTGTCCAGGGAAAAGTCCTGAGGCGAGTATTTCCATTTGAAATTACTGAGCGAGCGTGAGGAACGTGATTTACTAAATGAGGAAGTTACACAGGGTGAAAAAACTCAGAACAGATTTTAATTAGGCTTACTATGGCAGAGTGGTTTTATTCTTTTAGGTTTCTCAGGGGAAAGCCCCATCCAGAATGTTAGATGAACCACGAACTTGTTATTTAATGTCTTATTTAGCAAATCATGTGTTTTACTATAAAACCTCGGTTTTCAGAACAATATGAATTATACAGTGCACATAAGACAACCCAGCCTGTGTTTTTTGCACACGCACCTCTAGGAGCTTGCAGGCAGTTCTAATCCTGTAGATTCTCAAGACATAGTTCAATGATAATACAAAATAGTCAGTGACCAAGTGTCACCACGAGTGTTTTAGGCAAGGGGGTGGATCACTGAGAGTGGCAGCGAGGGCTTCACGGCCAAGGGAAGCCTTGAACCTAGATCTCAAAAAATGGGCAGACTTTGGATTGATGAAGAAGAGACAGGAAGGCTGAGGGTGCTGGATTGAAAAGCACGTGAGGCAGCTGCTCCGGAGTGTTCACTGGCCAGTGGAGGGAAAACTGCTGGCCGGGCTAGTAGAGCAAACCAGTCTTGAAGCACCTCACACATCCTGTAAATACTCACCAACCTGCTTAGCCCCTGCTCACCAGCCCTCCAGGGGCTGCCTCCTCACACTCCCACAAACTGTTCAGAGAATAGAGACCTACTGGAAGCATCTGCTCAGGGGAGTGACATGAGGAAATAGGGTTTGGGGAAGCTAATTAATCCCATATATATGTCTGACTTCATAGGAAAACCAAAAGCAACCCTCAGACAACCAGGATTTTCTTCAGATTTTTCTATCAGCAAAAAGCCTACTCTGACACTGTTAAGAGATAAAGGAAGCTCTCTTGGAATTAAGCCTGATGCTGAAATGCCAACTTACATGTTACACACAACTCTCAGAAGTGAAGTTTTCCAAGATGCTCCAGGGCAGAGACACGTGACCATGTCTGCCAGCAACAGGTACTGGGGCTTCGCCTGGCTAAAAGGAGGACTTTGGTGAACCTAAGATCCTAAGTGTGTCAACTGTGTGTTCAGGGAGGAAGAAATGCTTTCTGTTTTGACTAATATCTGTTCGCATGCAGGAGAGAAATTCATCAAGATTAGTAACTCCGCTTTTTCCTGAATGTCTGAGTGTCATTCTTTGGATACATTTTCATTCTCTCTTTTCTCTGCATTCTTGGTAATCTTTCCTTATAAAATTCATTTTGAAAGTTCTCCCAGGTTGCTCTAAGACGCTACTTCAGCATAACTTAAAACTTTTTCTGAAAACCTTTTCTTGTAATTAGTTTTGTAAGTTTTAAGTAAAATCTGACAGAGTTCCACACTCCACTGTGCATCCCCGTAATTGTACGGCAGCGTCACACTGCAGTGCGTCACGATACTGCGCTGGCAGTGAGAAGCCAACCTAAATGCCTTAGCTGGGGCGCTGGCACTCACTAGCCAGGTGAAATAAGTTTAGTTATTTCATCCTTTGGGGCTGTGGTTTCCTCATTTTGTCCATTGAAAGTGTTAAACTAGGTAGTGGCAAAGTTCTTTCCTGGCTCTAAATTTTAGTTTGTATGAGGTGACTCAGGGATTGGCACACTATGACCCATAGGCCAAATCCATCCCACTACCTGTTTTTGTTAGGATAAAGTTTTATCCTAACAGCCACACCCCTTTGTTTACATACTGTTATGGCTGCTTTAACACTACAATAGAAGAATTGAGTAGTTATAGCAGAGCCTGTATGGCTTATAAAGCCTAAAATATTTACTCTCTGACCCTTTACAGAAAATGTTTGCCAGTTACTGATGTAGATGAATCAATATCATATTCTTCCATTCTATTTGTGTCCTTTTCAAAACAAATATTTCTGTGTCATATTTCTTTAAACCAGTGTTCAGAAATTCCGTTTTGTGGAAAAGATAGTATTTCCCCCAGGAACTTTTCCCCCAAGATACTAGAATATTTAGGAAGTAATGAATTTTTTTTAAAAGTTAGATAGAAAGGGTATAAAATTTGTATGTTTTTGTATTTTTTAAAAATGTAATACCAAGATATTTTTCATTATGATATACATTTAATGTTATTTATGGCTAGCTATTATCGTTTTAATAAGGTATAAAATATATATTGTAAAACTTTGGATCTTGACCCAAAATATAAGTTGGAACCAGTGTGACTGAGGCAGCATTGTCTCCTCTGGTTGTGTGCCTAATGGTTGCCCCGGATTAGGGATGTGGGGGAAGGTGGGGGTGCCTAGAAAGGGGTAGCCAGAGGGAGCCTTAGGGAGACAGGCCCGTGTTCTCTGTTGATTGTGGTGGTAGCTGCATGCGTCCCCACGTCATGAAACTGCACAGAACTGCATACACACAAACTGGTGAAATCTTAAGCGGCAGCTCTGAATTGTACCAGTGTCGAAATGGGAGAGAGAGGGATGCAGCCTAAGGCTGATTCAGCTTTTGGCCAACACATTTGGTCTGCTGTGTCCCATGAGCCCTTCCAGGCCAGCATGGAAGACTTTAACTCGCCTCTTAAAAGAGATCCGTCCCTCTCATTCACCCTCCCTACTGACTGGGACTGGTTGTTGAGGACGCAGAGGGGAGTGGAATTATTTCCTACCCAGGAAAAGGGAGGTGGCTGCCAGCAAATGATGGAGAACAGCCTCTGAGAAAGTTTGAATTGCAAGGCTCTTAGCCTTCAGGCAGGATCCTCCATCACGTTGATCTGGTTCGTGTTGCAGCAAATGCGCTTGGACCAGGCCTGCCAAAGAATGCCATCTGGGGTGGACCAAGGAAATGCATGAGAGGAAACTAAAAGTAAATAAGGGAGGCTTTTCCCAGCCTTTACAGCCTCCCTCCCCCAGGCCCTTGGAAGTGGGTCTGCAACCCATTACTGGGTCCATGGCCCAGATTTAAGCAACTAAAAGGGATAATCCTAAAGACCTATAACAGGTTGAACCAAGAACCAAAGAATGACAGTAACACACAGCCTCCCACCACTAAATCCCTACGAAAGAGAAAGAAATCAAGCATCAGAGTAAAATCACCATAATCAGATGCCTAGAGATCAGCAAAAAATTATAAGCCATACTAAGAAAATGGAAGACATGGCCCAAGCAAAGGAATATATCAAAGCCTCAGATGAGACACAGGATTTAAGACAACTAATCAATGAGGAGGTTAATACAAATATCTAAAATCAAACTGGAGTTGAAAGACAATATGGCTAAAGGGATAAAGGACATCAAGAAGACCCTGAGTGAGCACAAAGAATTAGAAAACCCGAATAGAGACATAACAGAGCTTATGGGATGAAAGACATAATAGATAAGATAAAAAAACATTAGAAGCATATAACAGCAGACTCGAAAAGATAGAAGAAGAAAAAATGACGCAAAAGACAGAACATCTGAAATTGAAGAGAGAAAAAACAGACAGAGAAAAGAATGGAAAAGATTGAGCAAGGGCTCAGAGAGTTGAATGACAACACAAAACACAACTACATACATGTCATGGGAGTTCCAGAGGGAGAAGAGAAGGGAAAAGGGGTGGAAAGAGTATTTGAAGAAATAATGGATGAAAATTTCCCAACACTCATGAAAGAAATGAACTTACATGTCCAAGAAGCACAGCATACCCCAATCAGAATAAATTCAAATAGACCTACTCCAAAACATACTACTCAGAAGGTCAAACATCAAAGATGCAGAGAGAATTCTGAGAGCAGCAAGGGAGAAGCACACCATCACATACAAGGAATGCCCCATAAAACTTAATGCAGATTTCTGATCATAATCCATCGAGGTGAGAAGACAATGGTATGATACAATTAGGAAACTGAAAGAAAAAACCTGCCAGCCAAGAATTCTGTATCCAGCAAAATTGTCCTTCAGATATGAAGGTGAGTATAAAATATGCACAAACAACAGAAACTAAGAGAGTTTGTGAAAAAGAACGCTCTCCATGGGCAGCAGGTATGGCTTAGTGGTTGAGCACCTGCTTTGCATGTACGAGGTCCTGGGTTCAATCTCTGGTACCTCCTAAAAAAAAAAGAAGAAGAAGAAGAAGAAGAATCTGCCTTTGCAGGAAGTATTAAAAGGAGCCTAACAGCCCAAAAGAAAAAGACAGGCGAGAGAGG
>JAQZBX010102429.1:0-11155 GCA_029593785.1 Cabassous unicinctus | reverse complement strand
CTTCTCCACAATAACTTAGATTAATTTTTATAGGAAATAACATATAAATCTAGAAAAATAAAGTGTCTTTATTTTGTAAATTGTTTTAATTCAGCACTCTATGAAACCTAATACACTGAAGGAAGATCCAACAAGGGACCTGAAACTGCTTCTCCAAGAGTTGAGAAGTGTGATCAATGAGGAACCCTCTGTGTCTCTGAGCAAGACTGAGGATGACGGGAGAACAACATCTCTAGGAGCACTGTACGTGGCTAAGATTGATGTGTACTTCAGAATGTGAGAGCTTCTCTCATGAGTGGTTTGCCATTAAGTTGTCTACGTGTTATTCTCTGAGAGGTTCGGTTTAAAAATAAGTTTGAAGAGTATCTCCTGTACTAGGGAAAAAAGTATGTGAGTGAAGGAGTATAGCAAAAATAAAACAACTTTACAACATCAAGAGAAAATAATGTAGTCATTCTCTTCAGAAAGTTATATTTTTATGGTTATTTATAACTCCCAACAGACTTCCCATCCATTATCTTATTTGATTATCACAACAACCCTCAAGACAGGCAAGGCAGGTTTTATTAATCCCATTTTACAAATGAGAAAAGCACCACATTTCAAAAGGTTAACTGACTTGCTTGCAGCCACACAATTCAATGGTAGAACTAAATGTAGAACCCTGGCAACTACATAACTTTCCAGATGGAAGCTTATAGGAAAGGCCTTGGTGATCTAGGCATTTGTGTCAAAGATTTTTGCCAAATTAATTAAAGGTCATATCCAAAAAGGATTCAGCCAGTTCACCAGCCCTTGCCTATATAAACCTGCAGAAATCAATGAGGTTCTCTTATTCTTTTGAAATAATATTTTTCTTTTGCTGTGTACTATTATTTAGATTAACTTATCTTAAAGCATTTTAATATGTATTATATTGTTAGTGCTATAATAACCCCTTGTTGTAATGCTGATATTCTGGTTGTGTGGCAAATACTTAAAGTACTGCTTCCTGAAAAAATACATGTAAATAATCTCTATTTCTTTAAGATATTCGGTTTTAAATATTAACCCAAGGTACCAAAATATTAGCTGGACTTATCTAATTGTTATTAATAATATTATAAATAGTAATGGTAAAATATTAGTAACAACCCAGTTTCCTAGGACAACATTGCATTCTCTGAACCACATGACAAAAACATTCCATTGGCCACCCCATTAAAGAATATTTAAATTTGCACAGCACTTTTATATTTGTCATAATTCTATAATGTGCCTTCTAAACCAGGATAATATTATTAACCTCATTGGACAGATGAGATAATTTAGGCATAGATAGACTTGCCTCCTTCTGAAGCAAAGAGGCAAAGCCGGAGGTAAAAATCAGAGCCCCTGGCTCCCAGCACTTATCATTCCACAAGATTATCATGGCTTCACTGATCAGGTTTCCATCACTTCAACCACTGATTCACAGACTTGATAATGGGCGTGAACTGTATTGGATATATTAAGCATTGCCTTAAGGTGCTTTTATTAATTTACTCTCATTGGTTAATCCTACCAATGAACTTGTCACTGAAGCCTAAATTCAGTCTCAACCTTTTAGGAGTCCACAGAAGGAAAACATTTCTGAGTTGATGAACTACAGAGGTGACCCTTTGCAAAATTTGCTTGGAGACCCAAAATCTACTGTTGTGGCTTTTAAAAAGTGTTAAATGCGTATGAGCTATTGATTATTCCAAAAATACGTGGAAACTGGATATTGTATTTTATATAATTAACTGAGAGTTATATTTGTCCATACAGTGATGATAGAGTAAGAGATTGCATTACTGATTCAAGCCTGAGGTCAGAGATATGCCATAGGTAAGAAGAGATTCTGAAACTAATTAATTATCCAAGATAATTGTGTGGCCAGTTAATTTGGGAAGTCTGTTTAGACAGTTTACAAGGGAATCAATGGGTATATTGGGTTCTTTGAAGAAAAGCTATTACTTTGTTAAACAGAAACTAAAAAGGATTTCAATGAAAACTAAGGTAATTTACTTCCTGGAAATTAATTGGTAGGCATTTTTTTTCTTATTTTAAATTTTTTCATTTAAATGATGTTTACCCATATAATTTTACCCATGGCATATGGTATGCCATAACAAAAATGGAAGATATTTTCTACATTTATACATATTTAAAATGACTTATGTCATTTTAAGAAACTATAATAACCTCAATATATGACTGTAAGAACCTTGCTGAAAACACTATTTCCATCAATAATTGAATAACTGAATTTTTAAGTGAAATCACAATAAGGATGAACATAAAGAATGAAATCCATAACCCCAAATAAGAGTCCAAATAAAGGTAATTTCTAGAACTGAGTTACCCCCCAAGAAAAAGGAAGGCGTGCTAGTATTAATTTGTTACTCATTTAAGACACTCTGTTGCATTGAATACTCAGTCCCTCAGTCTGACATTGCTTGTCACCAGCCTGCTTGAGTGCATACTCATTTATTATGTACTAATCAAATCAGATGACTCCTGATTCCTAAAATAAGTTCATTTCTGTTTTGAATTCAAGCTTTTCTTCATTCTCCTCCTACCACCTGAAGGAGCCAGTGCCCCAGTCTCACTCTTCTAAATCTGTGTCTAAAAGTTATGTTCAGAGGAACCCTTTTATTTCATCAAGTTAATGCTCACGATATAGCTAGCTAGCAGTCAGATGATAGCATCTCACCCTATAAAAGATTAAATTATGTGTTATAAACCTTCACTGCATTGGTAAGAAAATACAGTTATGTTATCTTTAATTTCTCCCATCCCTCTACCAACAGAAGCACCTCAGTAAGGGAATCCACTGAAGGCAGCAAATCAAGTGACGCTCTTAGCAGGTGAGAAATTATCTTACCACCTCCCAATTTTCAAAATGTCACTTTTTACTACAGTTCATTCATTAATTCAAAAGATCTTTACTGCCAACAATGTGCTATGTACTGTCCTAGACCCTGGTAATATAACAATGAGCAAAACCAACAAGAGTCCCTTCCTCAAGTTACTTTAACAATCATAAAGTCTGTTTGTTGGCTGCCTGGACAAAAGCTTATTTTTACCACCTACAAAAGAGAGATATCAGAGTCCTCTTAAATATTATAGGATATAAAAATGAGTTCTGCTGTAAAAGTTCCAGTTAGGCAGGACCTCATTCATTACTGTATCTCTTCATCACCAAGCACCATGCCTGCCACATAGTAGCCATTCAGTAAATATTTGTTTAGTGAATGAATGAAGACAATATTATAAGTATTTTCTTACTGTGTCTATTACTTGATCAGTGTACTTGATACAGTGAGCTTGAATCTTTCTAAACATATCTTTTCTTAGCCTAAAAGAAAAGACTTTTTAATTTTCCTTTCACCTGGAGATATAATGCAAATTGTACCTATTAATAATAACCACAACTATCTACTGCATGGTTTTTTTAATATACTTTTTTATTTTTTAAAAAAGATACTTAGATTACGTAAATGTTACATGAAAAATATAGGGGATTCCCATATGCCCTGCTCCCTACCCCTCCCACATTTTCCCACATTAACAACATCCTTCATTAGTGTGGTACATTTGTTACAATTGATGAACACACTTTGGAGCATTGCCACTCAGCATGATTATAGTTTACATTGTAGTTTACACTCTCTCCAGCACAATTTTGTAAGTTATAGCAAGATAATATAATGGCCTGTATCTGTCATTGCAATGTCATTCAGGACAATTCCCAAGTCCCGAAAATGCCCCCATATTACACCTATTTTTCCCTTTCCCTCCACTCAGAACCTCCAGTGTCCACTGCCTCCACCTCACAATAAGTCTATAGTAGAATACCAGTAAGTCTACTCTAGTCCTTCGTTCCTCCCCCAGTCCTGAGGATTCTGGGATGGTGATGCCCCCTCCACCTCTAATAGAGAAGGGGCTTAGATCCCATGGGGCAGATGGATGGGACTATCTTGCTTGAAGTTGCAGACGCTCCCTGTTCCTTGGGATGTGTGTTGTCCATCATCATCTCCTTGTTAGTTGTCCTGGGTGAGTCCAATGAACTGGAGAGTAGGTGTTGCAACTCTATTGAGATTCAGGGCCCAGCTGGCACATGGACAGCCCAAAGATTTATGTCTCTTGGACATACACCTATCAACTCTAGTACTAAGTACAAGTTCAAATAGAAGGGGCAGAAGAGCCATGTATAGGGAAACCACAACTGAGTCCAACTCTGTCACACTGGGGAACATAAATTTCAAGGTAGGGCCCACTGGCAGGGCACTAAACTCCTGAGCTGTCTGCCCTGCCTAGTGTCTGGATATCTAGGATGTCAGGAGCCCCGCTATTTGAGGCAATGTTTACTTTGGCATTCAATGAAATCCTGCTGAGACATGTATAAGCGTAACCTCTGGAATGACCTCCCAACTCACTTTGAAGTCTCTTAGCTATGTAAACTTATTTGTCTTTACCTTTTCCCCCTTTTGGTCAAGGTCTTTTTCCAGTTGCATTGCTAGTTGGTGCTTCATACTAATCCCTCAGTGCCAGGGGGAATCATCCCCAGGAGTCATGTCCCACACTGGGGGAGAGGTAATGCATTTATATGCTGAGTTCAGCTTAGAGAGAGGCCACATTTGAGCAATAAGGAGGTAACTCTTAGGTACCCTTTAACACTAGGCTAAGTTTCAATTTCAAAAGAAAAGGTTCATAAGTACAGTCATCAGTATCAAGGGCCAGTCAGTCCTCCTTTGCTAGTCACTGCCCCTGTACTTGAAGGATTCTTGCTGTTCCATTAGAGAATGTGGCAGAGCTCCTCAGGGTGGGAATTCAGTATTCTTTCAGTTAATTGTGTGAATCTCCACTCACTGTGACAATGTCCCATGAACACTTGAACACATTTATATGCCTTATACGTACTACTGCATGTTTTTATTCTTAATATTTTCCAAATCTTTTAGATGTACCTCATTTAGTCTCTCTAATTTATGAGGTGGACATTATTATTCCCATGTATAAATTAGGAAATGAAGACTCAGATTGCTTAAGCGGGTTGTCAAAGGTCACACAGCTTGTAAACAGTGGAGTGCAGATTTGAACCCAGGTCTGGCTGGCTCTGGAGTGCATGCTCATGACCCCTCTTGTGCCCTGACGCCTCTGGGTATCCACAGCAAACCGTCTGGAAAAGAGTCCAACCCCAAGGATGGGGCAGAGAGGAGCTACTTCTCTGAGATAACTGATGCTCTACTGTAGAGTTTCTCCATGGCTAGAAAAATCTTCTGTCACAGAGGGATTGCACACATGTCAACAGCAGTACTAGCCTGGGCTGGTTGTGTAGAGAGGTTGCTGCTGGGCTCTTTTTTTTAAAAAACAAATCAATTTTTTGATGCATATTAATAAAGCATACAATTCATCCAAAGTGTACAATCAGTGGTATTTGGTATAATTACATAGTTGTTCATTCATGAATTCAATCATAATTAGAACATTTTCACTATTTCACTAATAATAATAATAAATAAAAAACAGTAAAAGAAGAAAATTCTTCACCTCTCCATATCTCTGTTTCCCCAGCTGTACATAGCTGCTATTTCAGGCTATTCTTGCACAATTATTTATTTATTTATTAAGCAGTTTTATTGAGATATATTCACGTAACATATGATCTGTCTAAAGTATATGAGCGGCTTTTAGTATAATCAAAATGTGTATTCATCATCACAAAAATTGACATATTTACATTTTATATAAATAGAATTATACAACATGTTACACAATGTATTTAATTCATAGTAGCACAATCATATAGTATTTGTCCTTTTGTGTCTGGCTTGCTTCACTCAACATAATATCCTCGAGGTTTATCCATGTTGTCATATGCTTTGCCACTTCATTTCTTCTTACAGCTTCATGATATTCCATCATGTGAAAACTCCACAGTTTGTTTATCTGTTCATCAGTTGATGGACACCTGGGTTGTTTCTAACATTTGGCAATGGTGAATGACGCTGCTATAAACATAACGTGTAGATGTGTATTTGTGTTACTGCTCTCAGTACATCTGGGTATATACTCAGTAATAGTATTGCAGGGTCACATGACAAATCTAAATTCAACTTCTTTAGGAACTGCCAAACAGTCCTTCACAGAGGCTGCACCATTCTACATTCCCACCAACAGTGAATAAGTGTTTCTACTCTCTGCAACCTCTCCAACATTTGTATTTCTCTGTCTTTTTAATAGTGGTCATTCTTATGGATGTGAAATGATATCTCATAGTTTCGATTTGCATTTCCCTAATCATTAGTGATGTTGAACATTTTTTCCTTTTTTTTTTTTTTTTTTTTTTTTTTTTTTTTTTTTTTTTTTTTTTTTTTTTTTTTTTTTTTTTTTTTTGCCATTTTGTATTTCTTCTTTGGACATACATCTATTCAAGTCTTTTGCCCATTTTTTAAGCGGGTCGTTTGTCTTTTTATTGTTGAGTTGTAACATCTTTTTATATATCCTGGATATTAAACCCTTATCGGACATGTGATTTCCAAATATTTTCTCCCATTGGGTCGGCTGCCTTTTCACACACCCCCTTTTTTTTCCCTTGTCACTCTTTTGACAAAGTCCTTTGAGGTGCAAAAGTTTTTAATTTTGAGGAGTTCTGATTTATCTGTTTTTCCTCTTGTTGCACTTGCAAGAAACCACCACCTACCACAAGGTCTTTAAGATGTTTCCCTACATTTTCTTCTAGTAGTTTTATGGTCCTGGCTTTTATATTTAGGTCTTTGATCCATTTTGAGTTGATTCTCATTTAGGTAGTGAGATAGGGGTCCTCTTTCATTCCCTTGGTTATAGATATCCAGTTCTCCCAGCACCCTTTGCTGAAGAGACTGTTTTGTCCTGTTAACATGGACTTGGTAGGTTTGTCAAAAACCAGTTGGCTATAGAGGTGAGGGTTTATTTCTGGACTCTCAATTCTATTCTACTGATCAATTTGTCTATCTTTATGCCACTACCATGCTGTTTTGACCACTGTAGCTTTGTAATATGTTTCAAGGTCAGGCAGTGAAATTCCTCCCTTGTCACCCTTCTTTTTTTGAAGGCTTTTGGTTATTCAGGTGAACTCTCCCTTCCAAATGAATTTGATAATTGCATTTTCTATTTCTGTAAAGTAGGATGTGATAATTTGATTGGTATTGCATTGAATCTATAAATCAGTTTGGGTAGGATTGACATCTTCACAAAATTTATTCTTCCAGTCCATGAACACAGAATGTCTTTCCATTTGTTTAGGTTTTCATTGATTTATTTTGGCATTGTTTTGTAGTTTTCTGCATATAGGTCCTGTACTTCTTTGGTTAAATTGATTCCTAGGTATTTGAGTCTTTCTGTTGCTATTTTAAATGGAATTTTCCCCCTGATTTCCTCCTCAGATTGTTCAGTATTAGCATACAAAAAACATTATTGATTTTTGTGTGTTGATCTTGTATTCTGCCACTTTGGTGAATTCATTTATTAGCTCAAGTATCTTTGTTGTAAACATTTCACAGTTTTCTAAATATAGGATCATGTCATCTGCACATAGAGTTTTACTTCCTCTTTTCCTATTTGGATGCCTTTAATTTTTTTTCTTGTCTAATTGCCCTAGCTAGAACTTCTGGTACAATGTTGAATATAACATTGGTGACAGAGAGCATCATTGTCTTGTTCCCGATCTTAGAGAGAAAGCTTTCAACCTTTTCTCATTGAGTATGATGTTGGCTGTGGGTTTTACATATATGCCTTTTATCGTTTGGAGGAATTTTCCTTCTATTCCTATCTTTTGAAGTGTTTTTATCAAGAAAGGATCGTGGATTTTGTCAAATACCTTTTCTGCAATGATTGAGATTATCATGTGATTTTTTTCTTTATATTTGTTAATGTAGTATATTACATTGATTCATTTTCTTATGTTAAATCAGCCTTGCATACCAGGAATAAATCCCAATTGGTCATAATGTATAAGTCTTTTGATATGCTGTTGGATTCTATATGCAAGTATTTTGTTGAGAATTTTTGCATCTATGTTCATTACAGAGAATAGTCTGTCATTTTCTTTCTTTTTTTTTTTAAAGATTTATTTTATTTATTTATTTCTCCCCACCCCCTCATTGTTTGCATTTGCTGTGTCTGTTTGTTATGTGCTGGTCTTCTTTTTAGGAGGCACTGGGAACCGAACCTGGGACCTCTGATGTGGGAGGGAGGCGCCTAATTGCTTGAGCCACCTCTACTCCTTGCTTTGTTGTGTCTTTCATTATGTTTTCCTCATGTCTCTTGTGTCATCTTGCATCAGCTTGCTGCACCAGCCCATCATGTCAGCCCATTGTCTTGCTCATCTTCTTTAGGAGGCAATGGGAACTGAACCTTGGACCTCCCATGTGATAGGCGAGAGCTCAATCATTTGAGCAACATCCACTTCCCCATTTTCTTTTTTTGCAGTTTATCTGGGTTTGGTGTTAGGGTGATGTTGGTTTCATAAAATGTGTTGGGTAATTTTCCCTTCTCTTCAATTTTTGGAAGAGTATAACAGGATTTTTAATTTTTCTCTAAATGCTTGGTAGAATTCACCCTTAAAGCCATCTGGTCCTGGACTTTTCTTTGTTGGGAAATTTTTGATGACGGATTCAATCTCTTTAACTGTGATTGGTTTGTTAAGTTCTTGTGTTTCTTGTAGTGTCAGTGTAGGTTGTTTCTCTGTTTCTAAGAATTTGTCCATTTCATGTAGGTTGTTGGCATATAGTTTTTTTCTAATATCCTCTTATGATCCTTTTTATTTCTGTGGAGTCAGTCATAACTTCCCTTTCATTTCTGATTGTATTTATTTGTATCTTCTCTATTTTTTCCTTTGTTGGTCTAGCTAGGGTATTGTCAATTTTATTGTTCTTCTCAAAGAACCAGCTTTTGGTTTTGTTGATTTTCTCTATTTTTTTTCTCAATTTCATTTATTTCTGCTCTTATCTTTATTATTCCTTTCCTCCTTCTTGCTTTGGGATTGGTTTGCTATTCTTTTTCTAGTTTCTCCAGTTTTTCTATTAGCTCTTCTTTTTTAATATAGGTATTTAGGGCTATAAATTTGCCTCTCAAGACTGCCTTCACTGTATCCCATAAGTTTTGATAAGTTGTGTTCTTGTTTTCACTCGTCTCAATATATTTACTGATTTCACTTGCAAATTCTTCTTTGACCCACTGATTATTAGGAGTGTGTTGTTCAGCCTCCATGTATTTACTAATTTACCTCTTTCCTGTCTATTTTTGGTTTTGTTTCATTCCATTATGATCTGAGAAAGTGCTTTGTATAATTTCAGTCTCTTTATATTTATGGAAAGCTGCATTGTGACATAGCATGTGGTCTATCCTGGAGAAAGATCCATGAGCACTTGAGAAGAATGTATAACCCGTTGAATTTGGGTGCAGTGTTCTGTATATGTCTGTTAGGTCTAACTCGTTTATCATATTGTTTTCATGTTCTCTGTTTCCTTGTTGATCTTCTGTCTAGTTGTTCTATCTAAAGATGTGAGTGGTGTGTTGAAGTCTCCAACGACTATTGTAGAAATGTCTATTTCCCTCTTCAGTTTTGCCAGAGTTTGCCTCATGTATTTTGGGGCACCCTGGTTAGGTGCATAGATATTTATGACTATTACATCTTTCTGGTGGATTGTCCCTTTTATTAATAAACAATGGCCTTCTGTATGTCTTATAACTTTTTTTCATTTAAAGTTCTGTTTTGTCTGATGTTAGTATAGGTATTCCTGCTGTTTTTTGGTTACTGTTTGCATGGCATATCTTTTTCCAACCTTTCCCTTTCAGCCGGTTTGTATCCCTGGGTCTAAAATGAGTCTCTTATAGGCAGCATATGGATGGCTCATGTTTCTTTATCCATTCTGTCAGTCTATATCTTTTTCTTTAAGATTTATTTATCTCCCCCCCTCCTTCATTGTTTGTAGTTGTTGTCTGCTCTCTGTGTCCATTTGCTGTGTGCTCTCTGTGTCTGCTCATCTTCTCTTTAGGAAGCACTGGGAACCGAACCCTGGACCTCCCATGTGGAAGAGAGGTTCTCAATCACCTGAGTCACCTCAGCTCCCTGGTTTGTTTTGTCTCTCATTGTCTTTCTTCTTTGTGTCTCTTTTTTTGCATCATCTTGTTGCATCAGCTCACCAAACCTGCCACTGCACCAGCTCGCCTTCTCCAGGAGACACCAGGAACCGAACCTGGGACCTCTCATGTAGTAGGTGGAAGCCCAATCACTTCAGCCACATCTACTTCCCAGCCTGTAGCTTTTAATTGGTGGGTTTAATACATTCACATTCATTGATATTATTGTAAATGCATTATTTACTTCCACCATTTTATTCTTTGGTTTTCATATGTCATATCTTATTTTTGTCTGTTTTTATTATTTTAGTTATCCTTTCTGCTATTCTTTCTTCTATACTCTCCTCCAAGCCTCTCTCTCCTGTCTTTTTCTTTCAGGCTGTAAGGCTTCCTTTAATATTTCCTGCTATGGTGGATTCTTTTTTATGAACTCTCTTAGTTTCTCTTTGTTTGTGAATATTTTATACTCACCTTAATATTTGAAGGACAGTTTTGCTGGATAAAGAATTCTTGGCTGTCAGTTTTTCTCTTTCAGTATCCTGATTGTATCATGCCACTGTCTTCTTGCCTCCCTGGTTTCTGATGAGAAATCCACGCTAAGTCTTATTGGGCATCCCTTGTAATGTGATGGTTTGCTTCTCCCTTGCTGCTTTGAGAATTTTCTCTTTATCTCTGACATTTGATCTTCCAAGTAGTATGTGTCTTGGAGTAGGTCTATTCGGATTTATTCTGATTGGAGTATGCTGCACTTCTTGGACATGTAAGTTCATTTCTTTCATGAGAGTTGGGAGATTTTTAGCTATTATTTCTTCAAATACTCTTTCTGCCCCTTTTCCCTTCTCTTCTCCTTCTGGAAGCCCATGACATGTATGTTTTTCATTTCATGTTGTCATTCAACTCCCTGACCCCCTGCTCAATTGTTTCCATTCTTTTCTCTCTCTGTTCTTTTCTCTCTTCAATTTCAGCTGTTCTGTCTTCAGTATCACTTATTCTTTTTTCTATCATTTCTAATCTGCTGTTTTATGGT
>JAQZBX010102428.1:0-11162 GCA_029593785.1 Cabassous unicinctus | reverse complement strand
AAAAAAAAAAAAAGAAAGACAGAAAGAAAAGGCCTGGACTAGTGATACTAATATTGGACAAAATAGATTTTAAATGGAAAACTTTTGTAAGGAATGAAGAAGGACATTATATATTTATTAAAATGCAATTTAACAAGAAGAAATAATGATTCTAAATATTTATGCACCTAACCTCAGTGCCCTAAGATTCATGAAGCACACACTGGCAAAGATGAAGGAAGAAATAGATGTCTCTACAATAATATATGGAGATTTCAATACGCCACTCTCAGTATTGGATAGACTATATGGACAAAGAGTAAATAAAGAAACAGAAAGCTTGAATAATATGATAAATTAAGTAGACCTAACAGACACCTTTAGAGCATTGCACTCCAAACAGCAGGATATACATAGTTTACAAGTGCTCATGGACATTTCTTCAAGATAGATCATATGTTGGGTCACAAGACAAGTCTCAATAAATTTAGAAATATTGAAATTATACAAAACACCTTCTCTGATAATAACAGAATGAAGCTGGAAATCAATGATAGATGGAAAAAGTTAAAATTCATAAGTATATTGAGATTAAACAATACACTCTTAAACAATGAGTGGGTCAAAGAAAATTGCAAGAGAATTCAGCAAATATCTTGAGATGAATTAAAATGAGAACACAACATATCAAAACCTATGGGATACCACAAAGGCAGTACTGAGAAGGAAATTTATAGCCCTCATTGCTTACATTAAAAAAGAAGAAATACCTAAAATTGATGATCTAACTGCACACCAGGAAGAACTAGGAAAAGAACAGCAAACTAATCCAAAAGCAAGCCACAGGAAAGAAATAGTAAAGATCAGAGCAGAAAGAAATTAAATTGAGAACAAAGAGAGAGAGAGAGAGAGAGAGAAAGAGAGAGAGAGAGAGAGAGAGAGAGAAAATCAACAAAATAAAAAGTTGGTTCTTTGAGGATCAACAAAACTGACAAACCCTTAGCTAGACTGACAGAGAAAAAGAGAGAAGACACAAATAAATAAAATCAGAAATGAGAGAGGGGACATTACCACTGACCTCATAGAAATAAGAGAGATCATAAGAGGATACTATGAACAACTATGTGCCAAAAAACTAGAAAATGCAGATGTGATGGACAAATTCCTGGAAACACACGAACCACCTATACTGACTTTAGAAGAAAAAGAAGACCTCAATACACCAATCACAAACGAAGAGATTAAAACAGTCATCAAAAACATCCCAAAGATGAAAAGCCTGGGACCAGATGGCATTACAGGTGAAGTCTACCAATTATTCAAGGACCATTTAAGAACAATCTTGTATAAGATCTTCCAAGAAATTGAACAGGAGCAAAAGTGACCAAGCTCATTCTAAGAAGCCAATATCATCTTAATAACATAACCAGATAAAGATACTATAAAAAACAATAAAATTATAGACCAATATCTCTAATGAATATAGGTGCAAAATTCATCAACAAAATATTTGCAAAAAGAATACAAAAGCACATAAAAAGAATTATACACCACAATCAAGTGAGTTTTCTTCCAGGTGTGAAAGGATGGTTCAACACAAGAAAATCAATTCATGTAATAATCAGCATTGATAAATTGAGGAAGAAAAAACACATGATCCTCTCAATTGATGCAGAAAAGGCATTTGATAGAATACAGCAACCTTTCTTGATAAAAACACTCCAAAAGATAGGAATAGAAGGAAGGCTTTCTCAATATGGTAAAGTGCATATATGAAAAACCTACAGTTAGCATTGTACTCAATGGTGAAAGACTGAAAGCTTTCCCTCTGAGATCAGGAACAAGACAAGGAAGCGCACTGTCACCATTATTACTCAATATTGTGCTAGTAGTTCTAGCCAGAGCCGTTAGGCTAGACAAAGAAATAAAAGGCACTCAATAGGAGAAGAAGAAGTAAAACTTTCATTATTCACTGATAACATGACCCTATATCTAGAATATTCTGAAAAATCCAAAACAAAACTACTAGAATTAATAAACAAGTTCAGCAACATGGCAGGATCCAAGGTTAATTCTCAAAAATAAATAGTATTTTTATACGTTACTGATGTGCAATCGAGGAAGGAATCAGAAAAAAAAATTATTTTCTAATAGCAAATAAAACAATCAAATATTTAGGAATAAACTTAACCAGGGACATAAAGGACCTGTATTCAGAATACTACAAAACATTGCTAAAAGAAACCGTAAAAGACTTAAATAAATCGAAGGACATTCTGAGTTCATGGATTGGAAGATTAAATGTTGATAAGATGTCAATTCTACACAAAATGATTTACAGATTAAATGGAACCCAAATAAAAATCCCAACAGCCTTTTTGCAGAAATTGAAAAGCCAATAACCAAATTTACTTGGAAGGGTAAGGAGCCCTGAATAGCAAAAAATATCTTAAAAAAGAACGAAGTTGGCGAACTTACCCTTCCTGACTTTAAAGCATATTACTTTCCTACAGTGGTAAAAACAGCATGGTATAGGCATGAGGACAGACAGATTGACCAATGGAACTGAATCGAGAACTCAGAAATTGAACCTCACATCTACAGTGAAGTGATTTTTGACAAGGCTGTTAAACCCACTCAGCTGGGCCAGAACAGTCTATTCAACAAATGGTGCTGGGAGAATTGGATAGCCATATCCAAAAGAAAGATGAACCCTATCTCACACTTTAAACAGAAATTAACTCAAAATGCTTGAAGGACTTAAATATAAAAACAACCATAAAACTCCTAGAAGAAAATGAAGGAAAACATCTTCAAGATTTTGTGATAGGTGGTAGTTTCTTAAACCTTATACCCAAATCACGAGCAACAAAAGAAAAAAATAAATAAATGGGACCTCCTCAGAATTCAACAATTTTCACCTCAAATGACTTTTTCAAAAGTGTGAAAAGGCAGACGAATCAATGGGAGAAAAAAACTGGCAATCACATATCTGATAAGCATTTAATATCCATGATATATAAGGAGATCATACAACTCAACATTAAAAAGGCAAAGTATCCATTAAAAAATGGGCAAAAGGCTTGAAAAGACAGCTGTCCAAAGAAGAAATATAAATGGTGAAGAAAAACATGAAAAAATGTTCTACTTCACTAGTGAATAGGAAAATGCAAATCAAAACTACAATGAGATATTTCACACCTATTAGACTGGCTGCTATTAAAATATTGGAAAATTGTAAATGTTGGAGAAAATGTAGAGAGATAGGATGCTTATTCACTATTAGTGGGAATGTAGACAAGTACAGCCACTGTGGAGGACTGTTTGGCAGTTCCTAAGGAAGTTTAATATAGACTTGCCATGGGACCTGGCAATAACATTGCTAGGTATATACCCAGAACTGAGAGCAGTGACAAGAATAAACATCTGCACACCGATGTTCATAGCAGCATTATTCATAACAGCCAAAAGTAGGAAACAACCCATGTGTCTATGAACTGATGAATGGATCAACAAATTTTGGACTATATACACAATGGAATATTATGCAGTGGTAAAAAGAAATGAAGTTGTGAAACCTATGGCAACATGGATGAATCTGGAGGATATTATGTTGAGTGAAGCAAGCCAGACACAAAAGGACAAATACTGTATGATTGCCTTATTATTAACTAAAGATATTATGTAAAATGTAAATATATTATGTGAAATATGAATATGGGTAGAATTGCATATACAGTAACATTTTACTTTGAAGCTGAAGAAATGTAAGTTAATATTACAAAATGTTAATACCAGACAAACACAAAACATTATAAGTGAAGGAGACCAGACACAGAGTACTACATATTGTGTGATTCCATTTATATGAATGTATACATGAATCAATTTATAAAGATGAAAGGAGATCAGTGGTAGTGTAGGTCTGAGGAAGGAAAGCTAAGGGGTGAAGAGTCTTCCTTTTTGGAGTAATCAAAGTGTTCTAAAAGTTTTAAGATGATGAATGTACTCCATTGTGATTTTACTAAAAGCCATTGATTATACACTTTGGATAGAATAGCTAAAAACAGCAGCTATGTACAGTGGGGGAAACATAGAGAGATTGAGAGTTGAGAAATATTCTTGTTTGTCTGTTGTTTGTTTATTATTATTGAAATAATGAAAATCCTCTAATAATGATACAAGTGATAAATGCACAACTATGTCATTATATCAAATACCATTGATTGTACACTTGGATGAATTGTTTGCTTTATTGATGTGTATCAATAAAATTGATACGCTTAAAAACAAGAATAACTACCTCCAGTAAAGGTAATTATACAGGAAATTATAAATTCTAGGATGATTATATTGTGTTTTTTATTAAGTAATTCCACTTTTTAATTTTATAGTTTATAAAATGCAAAGGCATAAAAAGTAATGATGTATCTGTGGTTGTAGAAATAAAATGATTAAAGATATAATTTATAACAAGTATAATAAAACAATAGGTAACAAAGGAGTATAAGAACAGTGTATATGTATACTATTGAAGTTAATTTGGTGTCGAATACCACCTGATATTACAGATTCAAGACATTAAATATTTTTTATTTGTTTTTTGTTTTTGTATATAGATTTTATTTCTTAAATAAGATACATAGATTGCATAAATGTTACATAAAAAATATAAGGGATTCCCATATGCCCTGCTCCCAACCTCTTCCACACTTTCCCACAGTAACAACATCCTTCATTAGTGTGGTAAATTTGTTACAATTGGTGAACATATTTTGGAGGATTGCCACTAAGTGTGGATTATAATTTACATTATAGTTTACCCTCTCTCCCACACAATTTTCTAAGTTATGACAAGCTATATGATGACTTGTTTATGTCATTGCAATGTCATTTGGGACAATTCCCAAGTCCTAAAATAGTCCCCATATTACACCTCTTTTCCCCCTCCCTCCCCTCAGAACCTCCAGTGTCCACAGCCTCCACATCAATTATAAAAGTTTTTGCATTGCTAGAATCACAATAAGTCTATACTAGAATATCAGTATCTAATCCATTCTTCATTCCCCAATCCGGAGAATTCTGTGGTGATGATGCCCACTCCATTTGTAATTGAGAGGGGGCTTAGAGCCCATAAGGCAGGTGGATGGGACTATCGTGCTTACTGTTGTAGACTCTCTGTTCATTGGGATGGTTGTTGTCCATCATCATCTCGTTAGTTGAACTGGGTGAGACCAATGAACTGGAAAGTAGGTTTTACAATTCTGTTGAGATTCAGGGCCCAGCTGGCACATGGAAAGCCCAAAGATTTAAGTCTCTGGGACATACACCTATGATGTTAAATTTTAACCCCATGGTAATCACAAAGACAATACATGAAAGAGATATGCAGAAAAAATGAATTAAGACTCAAAATGATATAATTCAAAAAATCAAATAAATATGAAAGTAAACAAAAATCGAAGAATTGAGGTTCAAAAAAGAGGAAAGGTGTAAGACATGCAAAGTCCAAATTGCAAAATGGCAGAAGAATGTCCTGAATTGTCATTAGTTCCTTTAATGGTAAATGTATTAAACTCCCAGCCAAAAGGCAGAAATTGACAGAATGGATAAAACATCTTGACACAACTATATGCTGCTTATGAGAAACTTACCTTAAAATCAAAGATATAGATAGGATGAATGTGAAAGGATGGAAGAAATATAATGTGACAAGCAACTGAAAGAAAAATTGTGTAGTTATACTATTATCAGATTAAATAGACTTTAAGTAAAAGAAAACACTCATGAGAGAAAAAGAATGTCAATCTATACAGATAAAGGGGTCTTGCTTTACATTTTGTGCTTGGCAGTTCCTTGGCCTTGACAAATGTATGGCATAATGTGGCAGTCATTTCTGTATCATACAGAAGCATCTAACTGCTTCAAATATGCCCTTTGTTCCACCCATTCATCCCTCCCCCTCCCTTTTGACCCCTGGTAACCACTATCTTATATCAATGTTACAAGTTACTCCATTAACACAAGATAATAACTATAACAGTAAATCTACTTTTGTCCATGGTTACATTGCTCCCTTATGTTTTGCATGCCTCAATATTGATGGGTTAGGGATGATGTCTGCTCTGATGGTTTCAGATTGAGAGAAGACCTAAATATTTTGGGACAGATGTAAGGAATTATTTTACTTGTAGTTGTAGATAATCCAAGTTTTGGGGATGGGAGTTGTCCATCATCATCACTTTGTTGCTTGTCAAGGGCAAGCCCAAAGAATTAGAGAGTAGTATTTGGAGGTCAGTCTGCTGGGATTCCAGGATCAACTGGCATATGTACAGTCTGAAGATTTAAGTCTCTTGAGAAATATGCTTACCAGACACATTGAATATTATAAGTTCAAATAAAAGGAGCCAAAGAATCATGATTAAGGGATTTATAAATGAATGTAAGAATATTATATTGGGGAAATGGATTGTCATATATTTAGAAATAGGCCCTGCCTAAGGGGTGTTGATTTCATGAGGCCGTGTGCCTTGCCTCTGGTGTCAGTACTAAATACCAAATATTCTATATTAATGCTTGTACATATGAACCTCATTCCTCTAAAAACTAAAATTAGTCTAATTATAATTAATGCCTAAGTGTTACCTCCTGAAAATCTCCTTGTTACTCAAATTTGGACTCTCTAAGCCAAACCCAGCGAATAGATTCACTACCTACCCGTGACATGGGACATGACTCCTGGGGATAGTCTCCCTGGCAATGAGGGATTATTACCAAGTGCTAACCAGCAATGCATTTGAAAAAAGACCTTGATGAAAAGGAAGAAACAGTAAATAAAAAGAGTTTGTATGACTAAGAGAATCAAAGTGAGTCAGGAGGTCATTACGATGGTTATGCTTATGCAGGTCTCAGACAGATTTCACTTACTGCCACATTAAACAAAGCCTAAGAATTGCTATCACCAGTTCCTGTCATATTGGGCAATAATGCTAGAAAGTTCATTTCTAAACATTATAAAATTAAAATTCTGAAAGTCTTTTTCAAAGATAAATTGTCCTCATGGTAATGATTAAAATTATTTCAAATACTACAGTAACATCTGAAAATATATTTCTATCTTTAATATCAACCCTGGTTGCATTATAAATAAACAGCACTCATGAAGTAAAGAACAAAGGTAAAAGTACGGACAGAAAATTGTGACATGATATTATATTAGGGATAGGAGAACTAGATGGATTAATATGTGGAGATAAAATACTTATTTAGAATTATTTCTAGATATATTATGTGTATATTAATAAAAAAAATAACCCATTCCTGATGAGATTCTGTTATTAATCTGGATTTAAATAAGAATGTTGTCATCACCATCTTTGGATAATATTAATACCTGAGTGACCAGAAATCACAGTTTCACAACTGTCACAAGTAAATATATAATTAGAATGAACAAACAGAACCTTAAAAACAAGTTAAAAATATTTATGCATCCTTATTTTAACTTCTCACACCCTAAAACTAAAATATCTTCAAGAAATAAAAGTAAAAAATGTTTTGGTTTTTGTTTGTGATGACCCTAAAATTTTTGGGAGGTGGCATTCTGGAAACACTGGCAGTGAATATAAAACATTCAGATTTTGCTCCCAAGTAGAAAATGATGATAGAAAATAAATAGTGGAAAGACAGCCATTGAATCAAATACTTCCATGCTACAGTAAAATGAGATAAAATTTGAACTGGCACATTGTTAGATAACACATTGATAAGTTCTGTCGATTAGCAATAGGAGAACAGAGGCATATCTTTATTTGAAAAAAGTCATTCATTTTAATTAAATACTAAATATAAAAATCAAGGAAATATTTTGGATGTTTTTCCAGCTATCTCTTTTCCGATGGTGTCCAGATGTCCCTGCTTTTCAGGCTATAGATGAGAGTATTCAGGGTGGAGGTAATACAGTGTAAAGCACAGATGTCAATAATTTCAGTGAATATGAAAATTTGAAATTGTTTACTCTATATGTAGTAATCCCAGAAAACAGGAACAGCTTCACCATGATAAGGCAGGGTAGGCAGGTCTGCAAAGTTTTTATTCTGCCCTTTGCAGATGGGATTCTGAAAACAGTGAGAAATAATGTGAACATAAAATGGTCCCCAGAACAAGAAAGTGTAAGCAGTGATGGAACATCACAGAAGAACTAACACACTATGTTGGAGTGACCAAACCTGACAGAGAATGTACCTGTTACATGAATGGAGCCATACACACATGCACTTAAGCACTGTACTCTCACCATCTGCACACACGTGCCTCTATGCATAGTGCCCTAGTAGTGCAGAGGATGGCAGATGGCAGCATAGTCATTGTAGGTCATCACTCTGCAGGGAGGGATCATGGGCTTGCCTTCAATGTAGTAGTCAAAATGAGAAAATTTATGGGTTTATTATTTAGAGGTCCTCAATTTGGGCAGTGACCAGAGAGGTACAAGCAGAAGTCTTCTCCATCCCAGAGCTTAGCAGAGGTATAACCTGCACTTGGGGAGCTGAGGATGGGCTGCATTATTTTAGCATGTTTTTTTCTTATTGGCTCTATCACAAGGCTTTAGCAGGAAGGATCCTTGACCAACTGGGATGTAGGTTAAGTTTACTGCCGAGCTTCCAGGGAGGGACAGCTTATCTGTCCTGACCTAGCCTTGGATGGGCCTCGGCAGCAAATAACTGATGTTCTGACTGTTCTCAGGTTAAAGGACACTGGGATGCCAAGGCCATTGGCTGCCACTGAATTACTTGAACAGAGGAAATGTTAAATGCTACAAGGAAGGCTCAGCTCAGATCTTTAAGTAAGCATTTGAGTTAGGTAGTGAATAGGAAAATGCCAATGAGTGCACAGAAAAGAAACCCAGTCACTAGCCAGCCACTCTAAGATGTAGGATCAATCCATGAGGACAGATTGAAACCATTTGTTAGTTTGGGGATTTTTGAGAAAACTTGGTTGAGATGTAGGTATTGTTTCTATTTGTGTGGTAAGGTGCATATGCCCTCTTGAACCCTCCCCAAATTATTAATATAAAAACAGCAGGTGGTTCCCTGAAGGAAGCAGACCCCATGCTGCCTGGCTAGTATGTAGTCTAAAGCCAGACAGTGGTTTAGGACCATTTAGGCTGGGAACTTATGGGATTGCTGCATTAGAGCTAAAGTTTCTTGGAGGTTTTGCAAGGAGGTAGCTAGAGTGGCAGGGAGATTGGTGTTAGTCAGTATGGTTTGCTGCTGTGAGCCCAGTGTGGAGGCATCTAACGCTGTCCCAGTGAGGGAAAGAAGTAGGCCTATTCCTAGTATTATAGGAATTAATATTACCTCAGAGACATGTGGGTGTAATCTGGTTCATGAAAGCATTTCCTATTACAAGGTCCTGTAGATATTTCCATACATTATATCCCAAGGGCTTTATGGTCTTGGCTCTTATAATTTGATCTTTGATCCATCTTGAGTTAATTTTTTTAATAAGATGTGAGATGGTGTTCCTTTTTCATTCTTTTGGATATGGATATCCTGTTCTCCAAGCACCACTTGTTGAAGAGGCCATTCTCTACAAATTGAGTTGGCTTGGTGGCCTTGTCATATAGTAGATGGCAGTATATGTGAGAATCTATATCAGAACTCTCAATTCAGTTCCATTTGGTCAGTATGTTTATCCTTGTGCCAATACCATGCAGTTTTGCCCACTGTTTTGTAGTATGTTTTAAAGTCAGGTAGTGTGATTCTTCCAATTTCCATTTTCTGTTTCAATATATCTTGGTCATTCAGTGCCTCTTGCCCTTCCAAATGGATTTCATAGTTAGTTCTTCCAATTCGGTAAAAAATGTTGTGGTGATTTTTAGATCAGTTTGGGTAGGATAGTCAACTTAATACAGTTTAGTTTTCCTGTCCATGAACAGGGAATATTCTTCCATTTATTTAAGCCATCTTTGATTTCCTTTAACACTGTTGTCTAGTTTTCTACATATAAGTCATTTATAATTTTAGGTAATTTATTCCTAAGTATTTGATTATTTTAGTTGCTATTGTAAATGGGATTTTTTTCTTGATATCCTCCTCAGTTGCTCATTATTGGTGTACAGAAATGCTACTGATTTTTGAGCATTGATCTCATAACCTGTGAACTTACTGCACTCATTTATAAGCTCTAGACGCTTTGCTGTAGATTTCTCAGGGCTTTCTATGTAAAGGATATTGTCATCTGCAAATAGGGAAATTTTAACTTTTTCCTTCCCAATTTGGATGCCTTTTATATCTTTTTCTTGCCTAAATGCTTGAGCAAGTACTTCTAACACAATGTTAAATGGTAGTTGTGATAATTGCATCCTGGTCTTGTTCCTGCTCTTAGAGGGAAAGATTTGATTTTTCACCATTTTATATGATGGTAGCTATGGATTTTTCATATATACCCTTTATCATGTTGAGGAAGTTTCCTTCTATCTCTATCTTTTGTCGTGTTTTTGTCAGGAAAGAATGCTGTATTTTGTCAAATGCTTTTTCTGCATCTATAGACATCATCATGGGATTTTTTTCTTTCAATCTGTTTAACTTTGTTTGAATTTCTCATGTTGAACCATCCTTGCATACCAGGGATGAAACCCACTTGATCATGGTGTATAATTCATTTGATGTGTTGTCGAATACAATTTGCAAGTATTTTATTGAGGATTTTAGCATCTAGGTTCATTAGAAGATTAGTCTGTTATTCTTCTTTCTTGTAGCATCCTTGTTTTGCTTTGGTTTTGGGATAATGTTGGCATCATAGAATGAGTTAGGCAGTGTTCCTTCTACCTCTACTTTTTGGATGAGGTTAAGCTGGATTGTTGTTAGTTCTTTAGGCAAATTTTGTAGAATTCACCTGTGAAGCCATCTGGTCCTGGGCTTCTCTTAGTTGGGAGGTTTTGATGGCTGATTATATCTCATTACTTATGATTGGTCTGCTGAGTTCATCAATTTCTACTTTTGTCAATGTGAGCTGCTTGTGTCTTTCTAGGAATTTGTCCATTTCCTCTAAATCATCTATCTTGTTGGAACATAAATTTTCAAAGTAACCTTTTATGGTACTCTTTATTTCTCTGTAGTCAGTGGTGAAATGCCCTTCCTTATTTCTTAATTTGTGTATTTGCATCTTCTCTCTTTTTTCTT
>JAQZBX010102427.1:0-11157 GCA_029593785.1 Cabassous unicinctus | reverse complement strand
AGATTTGGTGTGGCCCCTCCAGGCAGAGAGAGCCAGCTCTGCCTCCTGTGATTACCTTTTATTTTATTTTTTTTTTTTTAAAGATTTATTTATTTTATTTATTTATCCCCCCTTGCTGCTTGTGCTGCTGTGTGTCTTCTCTGTGTCTGCTTATCTCCCTCTTGCTGTGAGGTCTTGCCGCATCAGCCCACGGTGCCTTGTGAGCTGGCTGCCCTCACAAGGAGGCGCCAGGAAGCGAACCCGGGGCCTCTCATATGGTAAACGGGGGCTCTATCCATTGCGCCACACCCGCTTCCTGCCGTGAGGTTGCTGCATCAGCCCACCGCACCGCTCAGGCCGGCGTGCCCTCACAAGGAGGCCTCGGGATGCGAACCCAGGCCTCCCATATGGTAAACGGGGGCTCTATCCACTGAGCCACACCCGCTTCCCTGTGATTACCTTTTAAACTGTTAATGATTCCACCCCCTTGCTAATGCTAAGGGGAGGGGCCCCAGTGGTTACTGGTTATCCCACGTATGGTGGGGGCCAATGGTGAGGCCTTTTTGGAATATCCAGGGCCAAGGGGAGGTCCCAGAAAGAGAAACTGGAACCTCAAGGTTACACTCAAGGTCCCAGCGAGGTCTTGCAGCCGTGTTGTCTGCTGCCCATGTTGTGGGTGGTCTTCCCCTCCATTACCCTGTACTAACCTGCCTCATACATATGCATTTTGTTTGGCCATTTATCAGTTGATGGACACTTGAGTCTCTTCCTTCTTTGGGCTATTGTGAATAATGCTGCTATGAACATTGGTGTGCAAATATCTGTTCAAGTCCCTGCTTTCCACTCTTTGAGTAAATACGTAGCAGTGACATTGCCAGGTCATACAGTAATTCTATACTTAAATCTCTGAGGAACCACCAAACTGTCTTCCACAGAGGTTATACTATTTTCCATCCCCACCAACAATGAATGCGTGTTCTTCTTTCTTTTCTCTTTTATTGAGATTACCGTATTGTTCATTCATTGTTTCTCTGATATCCTTTAGTTCTTTCTCTGTATTTTCCTTCATTTCCTTGTGCCTATTGAAGATCATTTTTTTAAGCCTTTGTCTGGTACGTCCACAGTCTGGTCTTCTTTGGTGATGTTTTCTGGATTTTTATTACATTTCTTTGGATGGACCATCATTTCCTGTTTCTTTGTTTGTCTTACAAACTTTTGTTGAACACTGTACATTTTTTAAAACAATTTATTGAAGTATATCATTCATGCATGAACATACATAAACTATAAGTGTTCAGTAAACATTGTGAACTTACAAAACAAACATGCATAACGTACTTTGCATTGTTGTGAAACATTTGTTAACAAATTATGAAAGAGCATCGTCAAAGTATTACTACTAGCTATAGTCCGTATCTTACTCCCCTATACATTTTTTTAAAGGATTTATTTACTTTTATCCATTTTTCACACACACACACACATACACACACACACACACATACCCATTTTTGCATCCATTCAATGGGCAACTCTCTGTGTCCGTTTCCTGCCCTCTATTCTCATCCTTCTCCTCCTGTCTTCATTGGGATTGGATCCTTGGAACCTCCGATGTGGGAGAGAAGCATCCTACTGCCTGCGCCACCTTAGTTCCTAGTTTTTCGGCGCGTCTCATCTTGGCTCTCCCTTGTGTCACTCTCCTGTTACATCATCATCTTGTTGCGTGGCTCACAGGGCCTGGTGTACCACGCATCTTCTATATTTTCCTTTTTTTAATTTTTACCGGGAGGTCCCAGGGATCGAACCCAGGACCCTTCATATGGGAGACAGACGCCCAACCATCTGAGCCACATCCATCCCCCTGCTATATCTATTAAGGTTGATCAAAGATACCTAGAGTTACAGTCATTTCCCATACACGATACTCATATAATAAATCAGGCTTAGTTTATCACCAGCATTCCAAAAACCAGACCTAGGGAGAAAAACTAGGTCTGGGGACACATGCATGGTTTCTAATATAGCGAATGTTTAGCCTACCCTGATTATCACAAAATCAGGACAGTGAGAATATTTGCACACACTGTACATTTTAATATTTTTAAATGTTAACTGGGATTTAGTCCCTGAGCTGTCTCTTGAGTTTGTATCTAGCTAGTGATATGACAGAGACTTTCTTGAGTGCCAGGAGCTACCAAAACCAAGCAAACCTACACAAAAAAATACCTTTTACCAGCTTTGCAAATTGGCTTTGCCATAGCCAGTGCTCTCCTTCTGTCCAGCCCTCCTACCCAGAAGGTCAGCCCAAGGCAAACACAAAGGGCCCAGTCCTCCCTGTGTTTTCTGGCCCCTCTTGTCCTGGGCTTGTGTTTTCTAGTTGCCATAGGAGTTCCCTGTTTACAGGAATCTTAATGCCCCTCTGTTCCCAGGAAACCTCCCTGTCCTGGGAGCTCCACCATAGGGCTTAAAGCAGGTGAGCCTCTGCCCCAGGCTCCCAGCCCAGTTGACTCTTACAAGGCTTTTGCTGTCCCAGGCTGCTTTCGCCTGGAGGGCAGTTCTGGGAGGGGGCTGAGCCCGAGAGGCGTTTCCTGGTCAGTCCGACCAGCCAGGAGGAGGCCAGGGACCCACACGGGGAGGGCCCGCGGGTCCTCGTTGCCTGGGGTGGTGGAGGAGGGGCCGGAAGGGTCCCTGGAGCTGCTTCTAGGGCTCTTGGAATCTGTGATTTTTTGGTTTGTTTTATTTCCTTTATTTTTAAAGAAGTTTTAGATTTCATAAACGTTACGTGGAAACTACAGGGGATTCCCAGGTGGTCTCCTGATGGCACTTGCCTGTAAATGCAGCCCCTTCGCTGTAGTTTTGAGGAGGGCCTCTGTCTTTCACGCTCCTCTGCCACGTGAGGTCGCTGATGAAAAGCAGCGAGGCGCAATCGGCTCGCACACCCGGGTCCTTAGGTCGTGCCTGGCGCCAGCAAGGCGCACGCAGGGCCAGGCGTGAGGCCCTCCCCGCTGCGCAAGGCCGGCGCGGGCGACGGCGGCCACTGCAGGGAGGCGAAGCTCACCAGCAGTTCCCGCAGGGACCAGCACGTTTCTCCCGCTCTTCCCGGGATGCTCCAGTGCCCGCAAACAGTAGGTCCAGACGGCTCCTGCCTGTTCAGCAGTCATCTGGCGGGTGGGCTGATGTCCCACAGCCCCTTTCCACATTCTTGCTTCCATTCTTTCTTAATGTGCCAGGCACGGTGCCAGTACTTTACATGAATTATTTCATTTAATCTGTATAACACTATCAGGAAAGCATTATTATTATCATCATCCCCATTTTACAGACGTCAAAACTGAGGTTCCAAGAGTTAAATGCCGAACGCCCGGGGTCACAGAGGGCGAAGCCGTTATGTGAGGCAGTCTGACTTCAAAGCCCGCATTCTTAAAATGGCATCCGAAAGTCTGAGACTTTTCTGCAAATACTAAAATTTATTTTCTTCCTTTGTACTTGTAGTTTGTGTTAGTATGGAATTCAGATCTCTACAGTGTAGAGATTTTATGATAATGTAATATAAAAAGAAATAAATGCTATTTTCAAATCCTTTTCTCCTTCTGGGTTTCAACACTTGTTCAGTGCCTTTTGTATTAAGTTCTCTCTCAGTTGCAGAACTAGACTTAAAGAATATGCTTTTGGCAGAAACAGCAATGTGTCTCATCCCCATGCCTCAGTTTACAACAGAAAGAATCTTAGCTCATTCACTTGGAGGAAGTTAAAGATAAAATTGTATTGGTATTTACTAATTTTAAATGCTGATTTAATTTGCAAATGTCCAAACATATTGGCTCTGTCCTATTTTAGAGATGGTCTTACGTTACTTCCAGCGAAGTTATTTGCTCTCATGATTTTCATTGCTTACTTCTGCGAGTTTTCTCTGTATGTTTCACATGCATTTATTTACAAATAAAGAGCATTAAATTTGTGGGCGCTCCCGTAGTTTACGTCTTCACCCTTGCTCAGTTATTTATTGACCCTCTATCGTGCCAGGCCCTGTACGAAAGCAAAACCACGACCCCTGGACCAAATCAGGTCACCTCACTGGCATTTCCTAGGGCATCCTGCACTTTCTCCCGATGCCGCGCTTCACTCTGCGGTCATGGGCGAGTAACAGCCATGGATTTGAGAGCTCAGCCAGTTTCTAGGTGCTGTGGGGGTAGAAAAGGTGATGCAGCAGGGACCCCACCCTCAGAAGAGCGGGACAGGATCAGTGAGGTGGCCGGGAGGTGAAAGGAGGGGAGGCCGAGCGGGCGGCAGACAAGGAGGCTTCTCAGTGGGAATGGGGCCTGGATTTAAGGGGTCGAATCACAGACAGAGCGTTTTAGGGCCAAGAGCGGTCAGCAAGAAAGGCAGGAAGTCCACGCGGTGCAGAGGCCGTGCCCACGTGGCACTAGAGGCTGCAGGGCGGCCGCCGCGGCCCCGCCTGGAGCACGTTTGCCTGACGCCGGGGTTTGAGCCGGAAGCCCAGGGACTGGGAAGAGAAAGGAGGGTGTGAGCCCCCGAGACTGGAACAAGCCAGGACCAGAAGATTGCAGGCGCTGGGGAGAAAGCGCCGCCTTGCTCACGCCTGGATTTTGGACATCTAGCCTCAAAACTGTGAGCCAATAAAGCCCCACCGTTTAAGCCAACCCATAATACGGCATTGTCATAGCAGCCTGGAGAGCGAAGACAAGCATGTTCATGGACATTCCAATAAAACTCATCAGGGAGTTACTAGGATTTTCCAGAGTTTAGAAACCCTGGTTTTGAAAGCTGCTGCAACCTTGCAAAGCAAGTTTCATAAACTTAGATAAGAAATTCAATTTAAAAATCATGGCGTTTGATAGAACATCTTCATATAAGCTTCAGATGAACCAACTATGAATGAAGACAATTTAATTTTTTCTTATAATTGAAGATACAGAGCAACAGAATTCATAAATAGGCATTCTGAATTATGTAGAAATAATGAAGTAATTTTCAATTTCTTATAAAACTTTCACAAGTTATAGGAAATGATGGTGGAAACATTAAAATGCCATTGTATAAATTTACATTTAAAATTAAATTCAGACTTACGCAAAGCTGATTTGTACAGAGTTAAATCATTTTAGAAAAATTATTCTGGGAGTATCAACAGCTCTCAGTGTACTAAAATTTGTATTTTGAAATAATTTATTAGAAATTCATCCTATGTTGTCATAGTCTGTAAAACAGACTTAACATTTGCAACAGCAAAATGATCCTTCCCAGAATTAAAAATCATCAAAAATTCATTGCAATCTTGCATTTTCCAAGAACAACTAACATCATTTTCAATTACAGCAATTCAAGATGAAGTTGCTTACTATAGACATTGTTATTCTAGCAATGGAAGAACTTTTATCATTGATTGGAGACAGTGGCCACCAGAGGTTCTGAGGGGAGGGAGAGGGAGAAACAGGTGTAATATGGGGGCATTTTCAGGACTTGGGAATCATCCTGAAAGACGTTGCAGTGACAGATACAGGCCATTATATATCTTGCCATAACTTACAAAATCGTGTGGGACAGAGTGTAAACTATAATGTAAACCATCTTCCACGCTTAGTGGCAGTGCTTCAATATGTTTGCGTCAGTTGTAACAAATGTACCACATTAATGAAGGGTGCTGTTAATGTGGGAAAGTGTGGGAGGGGGAGGGAGGGGGGCATATGGGAATCCCCTACGTTTTTAATGTAACATCTTTGTAATCTAAATTACCTTTAGGGAAGCGGGTGTGGCTCAGTGGATAGAGCCCCCGTTCACCATATGGGAGGCCCGGGTTCGCGTCCCGAGGCCTCCTTGTGAGGGCACGCTGGCCTGAGCAGTGCGGTGGGCTGATGCAGCAACCTCACGGCAGGAAGCGGGTGTGGTGCAATGGATAGAGCCCCCGTTTACCATATGAGAGGCCCCGGGTTCGCTTCCCGGCGCCTCCTTGTGAGGGCAGGCCGGCTCGCGCTGCGCCGTGGGCTGATGCGGCAAGACCTCACAGCAAGGGGGAGATAAGCAGACACAGAGAAGACACCCAGCGAATGGACACAGCAGCACAAGCAGCAAGGGGGGGATAAATAAAAGAAAATAAATAAATCTTTAAAAAAAATAAATAAATAAAATAAATTACCTTAAAAAATTTTTTTTAAATATTAAAAAAAATGAAGTTGCTGAAAGTCTAAATTTTGATGACCTAATAATGAATTTGCAGAAAAGCAAAAATCATATGCTCACTCGAGATATATCAGTAAAGTATTATTTTTGTATCACATAAAATTATGACACCAAAATAAATTATTTTTTTCTCCAATATCACTGTTATCCTTATTACATTTCTGAGAAATAAAATATTTTAGAGGGAAAAGCTTTCTGTGTAGTTCCTTTAACTGCACGTTTTTGCTGCTCCTTGAACACGGGCTCCACCTTTTCCTTGTGCACTGAGCCCTGCGATTGCGTGGCTGGCCTGGGTGCCTGTCTGCTCTCCACGTGGTCCCCGCATGTTTGGCTTGTTAACTCCGAGCCAAGAGGCCAGATCTTTCCCGAGCTCCGCAGATGATTTGTGTTTGACTCTACAAGGCTAGTCAGGATCATCAGGTGCACAGTGTGGCCAGTGCGCTGAGCAAGGGAGCGCGGGCCGGTGCTTGCAGCGTGACCGACGCAACGCTGGTGAGTGGAAGAGGGCAGTGGGCTGGCGGAGCCCTGCTCACTCCATTCCTCCGCTCAGTGTAAAAGCCCCTCCCCAAGAAGGACGCGGCACAGGCACGGCCGAGCCGCCGCATCCATGCAGAAGGAAAGGACTTTCTGCGTGACAAAAGCAGAAGAGTAGAACATTGTCACATAAAACAAGCAAGTGCTGCTATTTGTGTGCAGAGCGGTAGTTTTTCATATGCGCTATCTCTGGCATTTTTCTGGGATGAGGAAATATTTTAGCCTTCTGCTATTTCTTGGGTGAAAAGCAGAGCTCTAAGCGTCTTTTTGCACTTAAAGAATTCTGAATTACTTTCCGTTTTCTTGATTAAAATGACAGTTTGAATTTAAAGAGCCACATAACTTCATTAAGAGCCAGTTGATGGATGCCACCTTCCCCCACAGTCTTTTTTATTTTTCTGTTACAAAACCTCCTTGCTGTTGCCAGGCTTAACAATGAAAATCATGACCAAATTGTTTAAGTTGAAGTTCTGGCTTTCAGTGCTATATATTCCACTTCATTAGCCCGACACTTCTTCCCACTAGAAGAATCCATGATAGAAAATGGTAAATACTTCATTTTGTTCTTGCTGCTCCTTTAAAAAGAGAGAGAGTGCTGCAGGGAGCAGATCTTCAACAGATTACTTAGTTTATGAATTTTAGCAGAATTAAACAAAAATGTTGTTTGGAAAGTAAGACATGAGTCAATGAGTTGAAAAATATTTTAGTTATAGATTACTGCTGGCTCTAATAGCAAACCTTACCCCAGTGTAATTCGTTTTTGGAGTGATTCCAAAATAGCTTTCTCTCTGCTTAAATTTGCAAAAAAAAAAAAAAATTGCAATGCTATGCCATTTTTTTCCAGTAGTTTTTAAACATCTTATTAGCAAAACTGATCTCAATTCAAATGAACTAGAAGGTAGGGGAATCTGTTAGTTTCCACTTAGGAGGCATATGTTTTAAAGGGAGACATGATTTGGGCTAAGTAAATCATCCTGACTCTAACTATTAAACTTATTTGTGTTGCAGAAGCAGCTGTCTAAAAAGATCACAACTGTATTTTATATAAAATACCTATCTAATTCCACTAATTATAACTTTAAAATATATATATATATTCTTTTGTTGCCTTTTTCAATAAAGCAATGCAAATTAGAACACAAAATGACTGAGGATGACATGCATGCCAAGGCCAAAAAGAGAATGTAAAATCAAAATGAATCATCTTGCACACACCCTGCAAAAACTCCATGGTTCAATCTGCAGCGAGATATAAAATAAGAAAATGTTCCTGTTGCAATTCTGTTTTCCGTTTTTCCTATTTTTTAAAAAAGTGTTTCTTATGGAAAATGTCGACTATGCACAGAGATGGAGAGAAAAGCGCGATGACTCCATGCACACACCCGCCTTCAGCAACCGCGCTTGGGTCCCCTGGTTTCATCCTGACGCCTACCTCCCACCACCCACCACCCACTGGATTATTTTGAAGCAAAACTCAGACATCATAACATTTTATATGTTTTATGAGTATACAAGAATCATTTTTTAAAACTATAACCCTAAAACAATTATTACACTTTCAAAACTAACAATAATTCCTCAACATCATCACGTAACCAATCAATGCTTAAATTGCTCTGATTATCTCATAAGTATTTTTTTTAAATAACTGCTTTGTGCAAATCAGGATCTAAACAAAATCCACACATTTCATTTGTTTAAGAGGTCTGTGGCTGCTTGAGATTATTTTATGAATTGCAAAAAAAGAAAGATTAGGTTTGTAAACTAATCTGTTCCTCTGGGTATGGTACCCTTTGATGGCATTAAATTCAGCTGAGGGGTCTTTGATTCGATCACCTGTTAAGATTTCTTTAGGGCTTTCAATTCCACTAGTCAGTAAGCGTGACTCAGGTTGAGTCCCTGCCCCCTTGCTGGGTCTGATATAAACGGACACTCAGACACACAGAAAGACAGAGCTCTGCCGTTTTTGATCCTGCCATGTGACAGAAAGGAGAGACTCAAACAGCTGAGGCCCTGGGGAAGAGGGGCCATTTTGCCTGATAGCTTAGCTGCGGTTGGGAAGCTAAGCTGATAGAGGAGGCCCGGGAAGAAAGGAGCCCTGTGCCAGGAGAGAGAGGACTACAGATCACTTGAGCACGAACCACAAGAGGCTGGCCCGCAGCTCAGGAGGAAGAGGAAACCCGAGCGGAAGGAGACCAGGCAGAGGTCTCCCGCCACCTTGCTCCAACACGTGGCAGCTGACTTGGGTGAGAAAGGACCTCTTATGGTACCTTGAGCTGGCCTTTTTAATGCTTTGGAACTGCAAGCTTTTACCCCAAATAAATACCCTTTATAAAAGCCAACAGATTTCTGGTACTTACGTTGGCATCCCTTTGGTAAACTAATACAAGGTCTAAGTTACTTTAAATCTATAGTTCTTCCTACCTCTTTTTATTTTCCCTTGCAATGTGTCTGTTCATGAAGCTGGTCGTTTGGTCTGTAATTTCCCAGATTTTGTTCTCCTGTATTTGTCATAAGCTTTTCATTAGACCTAAAAGCTTGCTCAGATCAGGTTTGAGTTTTTGGCATGAAAAAAAAGTGGTGAAGAAAAAGCATATGGTATGTGTACTTCCATCAAGAGGATATCAGATTTTCTGTTGTACAGTGCTAAAATTGAATAGTTGGTTATGATTTTGTCAGCCTAATCCATCCCCAGCAGATTTCAACTTAGTATATTTAGCAGCCACTAATGATCATTGCCCTAGATCCATTATTTCAAGTCGGGGAAATTGAAACTTTTACAAATACTTTTTCATGAGCCAGTGTGAGAGTGATCGGTGACGAAGCTGTGTGGTCTTCCTGCAAAGTTTGGTGACTCGGCGCTTGTGGTTGTAGATTGCTCTGCCTCATCGTAAGAATGTCCACTACGTCGGCATGGGCACCGTACAGAGCAAGTCCTGCTATCAGAAGAGCTGGCATTCTCATGTAGGGATACCTCAGGCCCGTGTCCAAAGGCAAAGGCAGCCGCCAAGCTGCACACCCTGCTCTGTGTTTGTTCTTTAACCACTTACAAAGAATATTTGTAGAGGAAAGAAAAACCACTGGCCCAAGCCCAGCCTCACTTCTTTCCTCCCATTTATGCACCGAGGCTTGAGAGCTGGCAGAGTGAGTAATTCCCCTCCCTGACCCCCACCCTGATCACCGCTCATGATTTCCCACTGCCAGCCTTGGAGGAACAGGAGGGACGGGGAGGAGATGCGGTGGGAGAGGCTGGGAAAGGTGTTGCAGACCAATAGCTACTGGTGTGTGCTGTTCAACTGGATTTTAGCAGCCAAAGTGCTTTTAACTGAACTGAGTGTAACATATAAAAAATCAACCCCAGGGGCGTCAGGAAATGCTGGGGGTGAATTACTAGCATCTGGTCTTTGTTCAGGGCTGGCGTGTCCCCTATATTGTAATGATTCTGCAGGAGCAGAGTGACGGAGCACTGGGTTGACGAGTCAGCGGGAGTTCCCTTGACGCCCTCCAAACTAATCGAGGGGAGTGGCGAGTCCCGTGGGTTGTCACCGGATCAGGTGCCCTAACTGTGGACCTCCGTGACGGCAATAGGCCCCACACACAGGCCAGCCTTTTCCCTCCCCCTCAGTGTTTTTGATAATGTGATGAATGTGTAGAAACTTCCTACTTGGAGAGTCATTAAACCACTTTTTTTAAGAATTTGTTTCTAAGACTCTAATGCGGCATGAAGTTTTAGCAAAGCCTTCCAGCTGAGCTGGTGGTAACGCTGTTGTGACCTTCATCTTGAAAAGTCTTGGCAAACATTAGGGTACCAGCAACCCTTGGGGGTCAGTTATACTCTACATTTTGTTCTTTCAGAGTTTAGAGGCAGAGGGTTGGCTTCTGTCTCTTTTTTGTGGCCTGGCCTTTGCTTGCTGTTTACACATTGGAATGGAGATGAGAATCAGATCTTAAGAGCCAGATTCTCTTGCTAGTTGGTAACTTCTTGATGTGGGGATAACCCTATTTATTTTGTAGGACATATATTAGGAGCTTTGACTTTGGGACATAAATAGTAGGAGCAAGAGTCCATGCAAATGGAGGTCCTGCTTCATGGGCATTTTCTGTAATAAAGAACAGTGGATGTGATACATGCAAAAATGTCCACACAATAATTACAGCTTTGTTGACCTAGGAAGTTTTCAAGTGACTTATGGACTATATTGGTAAGAGTTGCTTTTGGAGTGATTTTATTTTATTTTATTTTATTTTTTTAAAGATTATTTTATTTTATTTATCCCCCCCTTGCCGCTTGTGCTGCTGTGTCCATTCGCTGCGTGTCTTCTCTGTGTCTGCTTATCTCCCCCTTGCTGTGAGGTCTTGCCGCATCAGCCCACGGTGCCGCGCGAGCCGGCCTGCCCTCACAAGGAGGCACCGGGAAGCGAACCCGGGGCCTCTCATATGGTAAAC
>JAQZBX010102426.1:0-11157 GCA_029593785.1 Cabassous unicinctus | reverse complement strand
CTCCACACCACATCACACAGCCATGCCACACCACACCACACCACACTACTCCATTCTACACCACACCACAACACAACACACACCACCACACCACACCACACCGCACCACACCACACCGCAACACACCACACCACTTCACACCACTCAAAACCACACCACATCACAGCACACCACATCGCACCACACTACACCACTCTGCCCCATACAACACCATACCATATAACACCACTTCAGACCACAGCACACCACTCCACACCACATGACACCACACCACTCCACACCACACCATAGCATATCACACCACATGACACCACTCCACTCCACACCACACAACACCAGATCATACCACACCCCACCCATAACACCACACCGTAACACTCCACACTACTCCAAACCACAGGACATTTCACCAAACCACACCATTCCACACCAATCCAAACCACACCACACCATATCAAATCACACTACACCACACCATATAACACCACATCAGAACACAGCACCCACTCCACACCACACCATATCATATTACAACACACCACACCACTCCACTCCACAACACACCACACCAGATCATACCACAACACACCAAAACACAACACACCACACCACTCAAAACCATACCACACAGAAAACATCACACCACACCATACCAAACCAAACCAAACCATATCACATCACACCACACCATAACACACAAAACACCACTCCACACATCAGTACACCACTCCAAAGCACACCACACCACTCCATACCACACCACACCACAGTACAACACTCAAAACCACACTATACCATAACTCTCAAAACACCAAACCACACCACACTGATTCACACTTCACCACTAAACACCACACCACACGTCTCCACAGCACACTGCACCACATCATATTCTACCAACCACAACACACCACTCCACACGACACCGTATCATACCACACCACACAACAACATACCACAGCACACCACACCACACCATTCCACACCACACCACAAAACACCATACATACCAACTACACCACACAACATCACTCAACACCACACCCTTCCACACTACACTCTACCACACCTCACCATACCACACCATACCACACCAATCTACACCACACCATACCACACAATAATACACCACAGCACAACACACCACACCACTCACCACACCACACTACTACACATCACACCACAGCAAATCATGCCACACCACACCACATGATTCCACACCACACATATAACACCACACCAGTCCAAACCACACCACTCCAGACCTCGCCACACCATTCCACACCACACCCATCACACCACACCACTCCCCAAGACACCACTGTGCACCACTCTGTACCACAAAACTCCACATCACACCACACCACTCCACACCAAACCACACCATACCACTCCACACCATATCACACCCCATCACACCACACTACACACATAACACAACACCACACAATACTGTACCACACCACACCAAAACATTCCACACCACACCACATCAGAGCACACCACAAAGTTAAAACCATACCACACCACATCACTCTGCCACACACCCCACCACACCAAACCACACTACTCCACACAATACCACACCAAACCATACCACTCTGCACCACTACAGACTACGCAACTCCACACAACACCACACACACCACACCACTCCACATACACCACACCACACCACAGCTCAGAGCACCACAACTCTCCACACCACACACTTCCACACCACACCACAACACACCACAACCATCCACACCACTCCACACCTCACCACACCACTCCACATAACACCACACCACACACATAACACCACAACACAGCACAACACACCATTTGATACCACATCACACAACACCAATCCAAACCACACCACAACACACCACACACCACTCCACACCACAACATTCCACACTAGACCACCCCACATGACACCACACTGCACCACACCACACCTCACCAGTTCACACCACTCCACACCACACCACTCCACAGCACATCACACCACACCACACCACACCACTCAACACCATATCATACCACACCACACCAAACCACACCACACCCATAACACCACACACCACACCACACAGCTCGACCCCACACCACACCACACAACACCACAGCACTCCACAACACACCCCAACAAACCACACATCTCCACATCACACTAAACCACTCCACACCACACCACACCTCCCAACACAACCCACCAGACCATTCCACACCACACCACTTCATAGCACCCCACACCACACCCATAACACCACACCACACTGTTCCACACCACACCATGCTGCATCATACCACGTGACACAACACCACAAGACTCCACACCACACTTCCCCATTCAACAGCAAACTACATCATACCACACCACACCACTCGACACCACACCACACCACAATACACAACACATTACTCCACACCACACCTCATCACACTGCTCCACATAGCAACACAACACAGCACTGCACTCCACAACACACCATACCATATCATACCACAACACACTAAACAACACAACACCATGCCAGCCCACCGCACACAGCAACACACTGCTATACATCACACATGACACCACTTCACAACAAACCACAGCACACAACACCATGCCACTCCACAACACAATGCACATCGCTCAATATCACACCACTCCACACCACACCACACCACACAGCTTCATGCCACACCACACCACACTATACCACACCACACCACACCACACCACACCAAACCACACCCCTCTGAACCACACTGCACCACACCACACTACACTGCTCCCCACCACACCACAGCACACCAAACCTATCCACAAAACACCGCTCCACATCAATCACACCACACCACAAAAATCCACACCACACCACTCCACAGCACATCTCTCCACACCACACCACTCCACAACACTCCACACCAGTCCACACCACACCATACTGCAAAATTCCACACCAAACCACCCACTGCACACCACTCCACCCCACCACACCACACCACATCACCCTGCTCCACACTGCACCTCACCACACCTCTCAACACCACTCCTCACCACACCAGACCACTCCACACCACACAACACCAAAAAAACTCCACACCACACAAAACCACACTGCTCCACAGCCCACAACACCACACGACAAGAAACCATCCCACACAACTCCACACGACACCACACCACTCCACAGCACAATACACCACATCACACCACTCGACACCATATCTTACCACACCACACCAAAACACAACACTGATCCACACCAGTTCACACCACACCACAGTTCTCCACATCACACCAAACCACACCACACACATAACACTACAACAGAGCACAACACACCATTCCATACCACACCAAACCACACCACAGCACAACACACCAAACACCAATCCACAACACACCATTACACACTAGACTGCACCAAACCACACCAAACTGCACCACAATACATGGCATCACTCCACACCACTCCACACCACACCCACAGCACCACACCATACTGCACCACACTGCACTATACCGTTCCACAACACATCACACCACACCACTCCACACTACTCCACACCACACCACCACACACCACACCACACCACTCTACAGCACACCACACCACAACACTACACACCTCACCCCACCAGTCTACACAACCCCACACCAGTCTACACAACACCACACCCACCAAACCACACAGCACCACACTACACCATACCACACAGCACCACACAACACCACAGCACACCACACCACACCACTCCACACACAACATCACTCAAGTCCACAAAAACCACACCAAACCGCTCCATACAGCAGCACACTGTATCACTCCACACCACACCACAACACACTACACCACACCAAACCACACCACTCCACAGCAAACTACAATACACCACACCACTACTCACCACACCACTCCTCACCGCACCACACTACACTGGACCACACTACACCACTCCACATCACACCACCCCACACCACACCACAACACAGCACACAAATCTACACCACACTACAACAGTTATGCCACACCACAACACTCCATAGCATGCCACACCAGATTATACCACACTACAGCAAACCAAACCATCCCACACCACACCACACGGCACCACACTGCACCACACCACACCACACCATACCACACCAGGTAACCCCTCAGCACACCACACAACACTACTCTACACCACACAGCATTACTCCACACCACACCACAAAAAATCATGCTACACTGCACCACACCACACTACGTTACTCCACACCACAACAAACCAAACACCACACCAAACCACACCACTCCACACCACACCACACCACACCATATCACATTCCATCACACCACACTAAACCCATAACACAGCACCATACCACACCACACTAAAACATTAGACACCACACTACACCACAAACTTAAAACCATACAAAACCACATCACACCGCTACACACCACAACACACCAAACCACACTACTCCACACAACAGCACACCAAACCACACAAATCTACACCACTCCAGACTACACCACTCCACACACCAACACACCACACCACACCACTCCACACTACACCGCACCACACCACAGTACACAGCACAACACTCCACAGCACACACCTCCACACCACACTTCACCACATCACTCCACACAACACCACACTGCACCACACAACTCCACACCATACTACAGCATGCCAGACCACACAGCTCCACACCACACCACACCACTCCACACCACACAACACCACACCATACTACACAACACCAATCCAGACTAAACTGCTCCACACCACTCCACACCACACAACACCACACTGCTCCACACCAACCGGCTCCTCCTTACAGCCCTCCAGTGTGCACCACACTGCACCAACCCACACTGCACCAATCCACACTGCTCCACACCACACCAAACCTCACCACTCCACACCACTCCAAACAATACGATGCCACACTGTCATACCATACCACACCACAAAAAAACACACCACTCCAAAATACACCAAACCACTACACACTTCACAAGTCCACATCACATGACACCACACCACCTCACACCACACCACACCATATAAATCCACAATACACCACAGCACACCCCACCACACGTAATCACACCACTCCACACCACACCAAACAACTCCACATGACACCACACATACCACACCACACCACAATGCACCATGCCACACCACACCACAGCACACTAAACCACACCACACCAAAAGAAACGAGACAACACCAGTCCACACCACACCATTCCACACCAAACCTCACCACTCCACACCACACCACACCACAACATATCATTGTATCCACACCACACCACACTTCTCCACACCACACCACACCACACCACACCACACACCATCACAACTCACCACACCACTGCACATGACACCCCTCCACACCACACCACTCCACAGGACACCACAACAAACCACACCAAAACACACCACACAACGCCACTCCACACCACACCACAAGACAGCACACCACACCAAACAACCCCACAACACAACAAATTAAACCATATAACACCACACCACACCACATTACTCCATACCATACCACACCACAACAAATCACACAACATGACACCACTCCACAGTGCACCACACCACACCACTCCACACCACACAACAGAATATCATACCACACCACTCCACAATACTGACACACCTCAGCACACCACACCGCCACATACCACTGCACACCACACCATACAACACCACAGCACAGTACACCACACCACAACACTCGACACGATATCATACCACACCACACCAAACCACACCACACCCATATCACCACACACCACACGACACAGCTGGACCCCACATCACACTACAAACACCACAGCACTCGACACCACACCCCAGCACACCAGAGCACTCCACACCACACCACAACAAACCAGACCACACAGAACCACATCACATCACAGCGCCACACCACACCACACCAAACCACACCATTCCAAATCACACTAAACTGCTCTACACCACACCACACCACTCCACACCACAACACACCACACCAAAGCACACTGCTCCACAGCAAATCACACCACACTACATGACACCAATCCACAGCACACACCACCACAACACAAGACACTGCACCACACCACTCCACAGCACACCACAAGACAATGCGCCACACCACACCACACCACTCCACAGCATACCACACCAAACCAGACCAGTCAACTCCATATCATATCACACCACACCAAACCACACCACACCCACCCACACCACTCCAGACTTCAACACACCACTCCATACCACAACACACCACACACATAACACCACAACAGAGCAAACCACACCATTCAATACCACACCACACCAATCCAAACCACACCACAACTTACGACACACCACTCCACACCACAACATTCCACACTAGACTGCACCACACCACACAATATGGCACCACACCACACCTCACCTGTCCACACCACTCCACACCACACCACACCACTCTTCAGCACACCACACCACACTACTCAACACCATATCATACAACACCATAACAAACCACAACACACCCGTAACACCACACACCACACCACACAGCTCGACCCCACACCACACCACCCAACACCACATTATTCCACACATCACAACAAACCAGACCACACTGCACCACATTACATCACAGCACTCCACAACACACCCCAACAAACTGCACCAATCCACATCACATTAAACCACTCCACACCACACCACACCCCTCCAAACAAGACACCACACCATTGCACACCACACCACACCACACCACACCACACTGCTCCACACCACACCACACCACACCATGCTGCATCATACCACATGACACCACACCACAACACTCCACACCACACTTCCCCAGTCAACACCAACCCACATCATACCACACCACACCCCTCGACACCACACCACCCTACACCAAACAACACATTATTCCACACCACACCACGCCACACTTCATCACACTGCTCCACACTTCAATGCAATGCAGCACTGCACTCCACAACACAACACACCATATCATACCACACCATACTGAAGAACACCATACCACACCAACCCACCCCAAACAACAGACTGCTCCACATCACACAACATCACACCACTCCACAACAAACCACAGCACACAACACCATGCAACTTCACAACACAATGTACATCGCTCAAGATCACATCCTTCCACACCACTCCACACCACCCCACACAGCTTCATGCCACACCACACCACAAATTACCACAGCACACCACACCACACAACTCCACACCCCATGACACAATTCAACACCACACCCCTCTGAACCACACAACACCACACCACAGCTTGCCAAACCTCTCCACAAAACACCACACCACACCACTCCACACCAATCCACACCACACCACAAAAATCCACAAAACACCAATCCACAGCACATCTCTCCATGCCTCACCACTCCAAAACACTCCACAGCACTCCACACCACAACACACCACAAAACTCTACACCACACCACACCGCTGCACACCACCCCACCCCACCACACCACACCACACCACCTTTCTCCACACTGCACCACACCACATCACTCAACACAACTCCTCACCACACCGTATCATACCATACCAAACTATGCCACACCACACCACTCTACACCACACAACACCCGCCACGCACACCACTCCACCCCACATTGAATCACACCACACCACACCACACTGCACCCACCACACTGCTCCACACAAACAAGACAACTGAACATCACACCACAGCCCACCACACCACACTACTCCACACAACAAAACACCTACCACACACCACCACTTAACACCACATTGAACCGCACAGCACCACACCACAGCACACCATTCCACACCACGCTGCACCACACCATTCCACATCACAACACTCCACAACACAACATACCACTCCACACAGCTCAACACCACACACCAACCACCCCACACCACATCACACCAAACCACATTCCACCACACCATATCATACCAAAGCACACCACACCACTCTAAACCACACACCACCACATCAAACCACACATCTTCACTTCAAACTGCACCACACCACTCCCCACCACACCACAAGAAAACACACCACACAGTTCCACACCTCACCACACCACACCACACCATATACATGAAAGATATATAAAATTGTTCAAATGATCAAGGGATGGGACATGGTCATGGTGGATAGACTATGATTCAATAAAGGAGGGAATCTGAATTCCCAGCCTGGAGAGTTCTGCTACATTCCCCAAGGGAGAAGCAACAGTCGCCTGAGTGCACAGGCAGTGTCTGGCCAAAGAGGATGGCCAACTGATGGGTTCTTGTTATTGAGGACTAGCGTTAGGAATATTTGCTTTTGTAATTGAAACTTAGCATACTATTATGGTGTGCCTAAGGGTGGCAAACTGAGGGTCTCCTTGTTGCTCAAATGTGGAGTCTCTTTAAGCCAAACTATGCATGTGAATGCATTACCTTCCCAACCAATGTGGGACATGACTCCCAGGGATGAACCTCCCTGACAATAAGGGATTAATACCAAGCGCCAACTGGACACACAATTGGGAAAAGACCTTGAATAAAAGGGGGAAAAGGTGAGAAATGAGTTCACGTGGCTAAGAGATTTCAAAGAGTGTCGGGAGGTCATCTCAGAGGTATTGTTTATGCACACCTCAGTAGGATCTCATATAACACAAAAGTGGATATCACCCCACACAGAGGGACCCCTGAAGGCTCTGGAGACACCCAGGTTCTATATAAGTGGGGATAGCCCCAGAGACTGATGCCTAATTAGTGGGCTCTTCATTGGAATCTGTGCTCCTGAGAGTGACAGAGTTGGTCTCAAATAAGACTTCCCTGCACATGGTCCATCAGTCCCTTCTATTCAAACCTCTATGTGATACTGGAGTTGTTAGGTGTACTTCCAGAGACTGAAGACTCTGGTCTACCTATGTGACAGCTGTGCCTGGAATCTTGGTGGAGTTGCAACTTCTACCCTACAGCTCAATGGACTCATCCAAGTAACCTGGCAAGGAGACGACGATCGGCAACGGCCATCCCAGGGAATGGAGAGGGCCTGCAGCTGCAGGCAGGATAATCCTATCCATCTTATTCATGGGATATAAGCCCTCTTTCACTTGGGGGTGGAGTGGACATCACCATCCCAGTCTCCTCAGGATTGGAGGAGGAGCTGTGGACTAGAGTGGACTTGGTGGTGTTCTGTTGTAGATATATTGTGTTTCAAGCAATGAAAGAAATTTTAACAGTGAGGTGGAGCCGATGGCCACTGGACATTTTTGGGACAGGGAGAGTAGGGCAGTTGAAATACAGGGGCTTTTTGGGACTTGGGGGTAATACTGAGTGGCGTTGTGGTGATGGATGTTAGCCATTTTGCATTAGCATGTACCCTGCAGAACTGTGTGGGAGGGAGTGTGGACTATGATGGGAACTGTGATCTATGCTCGGTGGCAAGGCCCCAGGATGTGTATATCCATTGTGGGTGTTGTGCCACAATGATGAAGGATGGTGGTGTGGGATGTTGTTGGAGGAGTGGGAAGTGGGGAACATGGGAATCCCTGTAGTTTCTGAGTAATATTTAGGTAATCTAAGCACCTTTAAAATATATATATATGTATATAATAGCATTTATGTAAGCAAATGCACATATTTGCATATATAATTATATATCATTTTACAAATATTGGTATGTATTTTGAAAAATTTGATTTTTACCCACAATAAAAATAAATAAAAATAAAAATAAAAATGTTTATAAATCTCAAATAAAACTATTTTTTGGAAAAAACAAAAGGCGCTTTATATTACATAAGTGTTACATCAAAAAAATGGGGGATTCCCATATACCCCACCATCCCATGATTTCCCACATTGACAGCATCTTTCCTTAGAGTGGTGCATTTGTTACACTTGATGAACATATTGAAGCATTGCTACTAACCATGGTCTATAGCTTGCATTATGGTTTACACTTTGCACCACACAATTTTATAGGTTTTGATGAAATGTACAATGGCCTGTATCTGTAATTGCAATATCATGCAGAACAATTCCAACGTCCCTAACATGCCCCAATGTTACACTTATTCTACCTTCTCCTTCCCCTCAGACTCTGTGGTAGCCACTGTCTTTATATCAATGATAAAAGCTCTTCCATTTCTAGAATAGTAATAAGTCTATAATAGAATAATAATAAGTCTACTGTAGTCCATTCAGTGGTGGTGTCTCTGCCCAAACTCTGCAGTGGGGTCCATGGGTCAAAGGATTTCAACTTTTTAGTTCTCAAGGTCTCCAAATAGAAGGAATTCATTAAAGTGAAAAACTATTGCAATGGAAATAATTAAGAAATTAAATTTTACTAAATGGAAAGTCATGCCACAAATAAAGAAAAAGTATTTGTGAAACTCATTTATGATAAAGAGCTTATACCCAAACATAAAGTACACTTTGACTCAATAAAGGATGACAATTTTTATTACTACTTTTAAATTTCAGTAACAATTTAATGCACATTTTAACAATGAATATTTATGAATGCCTAATAAGGTTATGAACAGAGAATGAACATCTTCAGAAATGAAAGAAATGCAAATTATCACCTCAGTGTGCTAACATGTCTCAATAATATAAATGGTTATAGTAAAATATTTAAAAGTGATAAAAAGTGACAGTAAAATTGTTGAGAAAAAGTGATAATGATAAAACATCAACAATATTTTTGGAAGAGGCAACTAAATCAGGTTTTTGGGCAAAACTTATATAGTTCAAATATTATAATATAAATAAGAGAAGGAAAGCAAAGACATAACAGCATATCCACCTAAAGAAAGCATGAAAAGGAGAGGAAAATAAATTAAGTAGAGGAAATAAAATAATAAAGATTGGAATAGATATAAAGCCAGGAAGAATTTAATGATACAATTCAAATTATAAAATAAATTTCTATAATTATCAACAGAATCTAAAGAATAAAAATTATCAACATTCTGATTGAAATCAGATTGTCACCAGTAGATCTTACAGACAAGGAAAACAGTGAGGAGATAACACTATATAAAATGCATGCCAAAAGACTGCACAGTTAAGTGGAATCCAAAAATTCCTTAAAAGTCACACAGTACAATGCTTACAATTACAATGACA
>JAQZBX010102425.1:0-11160 GCA_029593785.1 Cabassous unicinctus | reverse complement strand
CTTAGAGACTAAGTATGGTTTAGGGTAATGTGTATGGTTGCTGAGTTGACAAGGGGTGGACTGTGATGGTTAGGCTAATGTATCAACTGGGCCAGGTAATTGTGTCCAGGTGTTAGGTCCAGCAAGCACTGGGCTAAGTGTAATACAAGAGCATTTATGGACTTCGATCACCAGTGAGTTTACTGCGTGGATGGCTGATTACAGCTGCATCAATCAGGGAGATTGCATCAGCAATGGGTGAGGCTTTTATCCAATCAGTTGAATGCCTTAAAAGGGGAAGTGATTTCAACATTCAGAGAGAATTTCCCAGCTCATCTTTGGACAGCCAACTCCTCCCAGAAACTCATCAAGGACCTTTCATCAGACTTTCATCGGAGCCCCTGGCTTGCAGCCTGCCTGCGGAACCTGGTCTTATGAATCCCCACGGTTGCGTGAGATACTCATAAAATCTCATATTATTGACAGATATCTCCTGTTGATCCTGTTTCCCGAGAGAACTCTGATTAATACACTGTAATAGCCAGAAAGTACAGAGAGAAACATAGATGTTTGGAGACAGAAAAGAAGAGATTTCATCATTTAAGTATTTGGAAAGAGATGTCCTTGGGGCTAGGCCAAACTCCTCCTACTGTGTATTACTATTAGGAACCAAAGGTATTCAAAAATGTTGAAAAGTCCTTTAAATATTGCTAATCTATCAATTAACTGCATGAACATCGGTGGTCCAAGCAGCAGAATTGTTTTTATCATCAAAACTTTGTGAGAGGTGAGGAATTTTCTGTTTGTCCAATTTTTGTTTATTTTTATTATTACTGAAATAATGAAAATCCTTGAATAATGATTGAAGTGATGAATGCACAGCTATGTGATTATACCAAATACAATTGTGTGTATACTTTGGATGAATTGTATGTTTTATTAATATGCATCAATAAAATTGATTTGTTTTAAAAATTTTGCATCAAAACATGCCAAAGAATTTTAGCACTGAAGAATAATCTTTCAGTTTATCTAACTGGGAACACTGGACAGACCCTTGATTGTGTATTGAGTTCCCTTTTGAAGAGAAGTCAGGAACTACAAGGGCCTGTAAATACCAGCATTGCTCAGGCAGCTGTGCCTTAAACCCTGGCCAGTCCCATGTGGAACACACCATGATGGTTCATGAGGCAATCACTCTTTTTTCAATATATTGCTTTTGTATAGGGATGCTTTTAAATTATTCCACGAGAGGTGGGGGGTGGGGGTAAGTCTTATATAGTGAGGAGAAAGGTCATGTGAAAATTTCTACAGCACAACCTGAAACTTATTTTTGACATATAATTTATTTCTTCCTGACATGAGGATATTTGGATGATTGCCAGAAACCAGGCAACATGTGTATTCAATGTACAAAGGACAGCTGCTAGGATATCCATTTTCATTATCTCTCCAGAACCAAATAAAAATAATCAGGTATCATTTTTGTATGTAAAGGAAAGTAACACATGTATAATTTCAGAAACAAACAAACAAACAAACATACAGGAGCTTTAAGGCTTTAAGAATCTATGTTCTCTGTTGTTCCTTTTCTACTGCCCCAGCTACATCTTTCCTAGATTATGGCTATTAATGCTTTATGAGAATTTTCCTACTCCTTTCCTTCACTAATTAAATCTACTCTGCAAAGAATTTTTACATTGCACTTTTTAAACCCTCAAAACCTTGTAATGACCCCCATTTCAAATTGTGTTAAATAAAGGTCTTCATTGATTCTCACCTTCTTCAGTAAGATTGAGTTTACCTGTCTAAATTTATCTGGCATTTCTACTCTCCTTATATGAACAGTTTACTCAAACTAAATAAATTATCATTCCCTGAGCATGCCACAGATAGTATTACTTCCATACCTCTGTTCACACCCATTCCTCTGCCTTCTCAGATATCTGCTCTGTCTTTACAGTCTTTTTCTGATCCCTTCCAGTCTTACTTTTCCAGGCTATGACAAATACAACACAGTGGGTTGGTGTGAATAATGGGAATGTATTGGTTCGTGGTTTCAGAGGCTAGAAATCCAAATCGAGTTGGCTAGAAAGCTTAATTGCTCCCAGTTTCAGTTGCATTCTTGCTGTCCAGCAATCCTTGGGTTTCTTGGCTTTCTGTCACATGGTGAAGTCCTCTTTTACTTTTCTGAGTTCCTTCTGACATAACACTGCTGGCTGCTCAGCATGACTTTCTTTGTCTGAATTTCTTCTGCTTATAAAGGACTCCAGTAATACAAATTAATCATATTCCGTTGGGCCACACCATAACCAAAAATAACTTCAAGAGATCATATTTACAATGGGTTCACCCCCACAGGAACATGGACAAATATTAAGAACACATCTAAATTATGGTATATCATTCAACCTACAATACCTCCCCCCATCAGCTATAAGCACTTCTTTAATTTAGTTAACGTTTGTGAAATAACTAATTGTAAGTCTTGTCGTACTCTTAATTTTCTTTTTTTTTTTTTTGATTAATTTACTTGTGTCAATTTCACTAATAAATGTTAACCATTTTAGAGTAAAAGTTATGCCTGTCATTATTTTATATTAAACATTGCTTAACTAGGGTTCTGATATACAGGGAGAAGTAAAAATAGTTTTTAAAATGAATTGAATATGGCAATATGCTACTGGACAAATTGATAAAGGGTATATGATCCCTTTCACCTGTGTTATCTCTACTCTGCCTTGTGGATGGCAATGAAGTGAAAGCAGAGATTACTGAGATCCTGATAAATCTTAGGGCCTCTTGATGCTCCAGGAATGTGACAATTGTAGATTAAGGAATGATATTTTTTTCATGAACTCTTTTTCAGTTTTTATAAAGTCTCTTATGACATCATCCTAGCCAATACAGGTGTGCATGCTTTCACAATTTTATTTCACATAAAATATGGACATATAATTTTCATTGCCTCAACCTCTATGCTGGCATAAGGAAGAAACAGTATGAATTCGGGGTGATGGTTTCAAATCTAATTATGATTGCACAATTCAGACATTTATTTATTGAGCACACATCTTAAGTCAAGCGTCCTCCTGATAATTTACATGATGATGAATAACAAGTGATCTTTCCCACTGGGAGCTCACAATGTAACAGAAAATGGCAGGGCTTATATATAATCACAATACACAGGGGAGGGGTCTAAACAGAGGACTCTACTAGAGAGTTAATAAGACGTCAGAACCATCACTTCTGTTTGAGGATTCAGGGAATGCAGGAGATCAACAGAAGACTCCAGCAGGATCTTGAAGAAATCTCAAAACACAGTTGGCAATACAGGCAATAAAGAAGTTTCAGTCTGAGATATCATAATACAGAAAGGTATAATTATGGTCCTGATTCATCAAGTAGGATTTCAACTATATTTACAAGAAATCGAAATCAAACTGCTTAAAATAATAAAAATACTTATTACCTTACTAAGAGAATTCATAGTTATGGAAGTACTCAAATTTCTTAATTTAACAGCTCAAACATGTTATCAGGAGCTCAGCTTCTTTCTAGCTTTACTTTTCTACCCACAACAGTGGTTTCATACTAAAATGGTTCTCTTTATGATCACAAGATAGCCATCAACACCATTCACTTTTTTTTTCCTATCTACATTCAGCATAAGCTCAATTTATTTATGATTGCTTTCTATTCTTAGGTTGAGATTTAAGTCCATATTCGCTATGCATTTTTCCTTTGGTCACTTGCTTCTATAAACAGTGTTGAGGCTTTGGCAACCTTCTGATCCTGTAGCACAAAGGGGTAGGTTGTGAGAATAGCAGTTAGGATCAAGGAAACAGAAAATTTCTCCAAATGCTTCTGATGCTCTTCTAGGTTTGAACCTGCTGATTATAGCAGTGTGCTGCTCATATCACTGATGGCATATATTGTACACATCTGCTCATTTCTAGCATGCACTTCCAGGGAGACTGCATGACCTATTGACCTTACACTGATTCCTAGAATATTATGATATTATTATTCTTTGTCACTAAATATATGACACTCATGACTTGAACTATGGTGCATACTTTTCCTCATATTTCTAAGTTAGATGATATAATTTTATAGCATAATTCTACTACTATACCTGCTTAGGAGATTGAGTCCCATTTGTAATTTTTCTTCCCTTACTTTAAACTTCTGTGCTTAAAAAGTAATAAGTTGGATGGAATCATTCTTTGGTTTATTTTCTATCAACTCTTACTTTTATTTCCCACTACAACACAAAAATTCATTCATATTTTGACTCTGAAAATTTTAGTTTATATTTTCCATGTAGTATTATAAAATTAAAATAAGAACAAGTATTCCTTTATAAACACAACATTTCAAATGGTAATATATATTTTATGCTCAGGGATAGCACTCATCATTCAAGATATTTCTGTCCTTGATTTCTTCCATCAATAACTGACTACTGTTTTTGTAGCACTTAACTCCTTATATTGTATTAGAGATTTTAGTTGTAAAACCGAAGTTCTTTACACTAATTGACTGAGGCAAATTTTAGACCTCAAAATGAAATGCAAGCATAGAATGATTTGGAAAGTAAGAATGTGTGTCATTTTGGGCAAATAAAATTTACCTATTGGAAGACATTCAACTGTGAATTGCTAACTTGTGTATCTGAAAAATGAAAGTGACATCACAACCATCATTGAAATAACAAGCAAATAATAATACCAATAAAATTATAAGCAATTTCCACTTAAGCTACTTATTACTGGTTGATGTAGTATAGATGAACAGTAATTTCACAAATAGATGTGGATATGAAGGTCATTAGGAGCTAGGTCCTCATGTATGTACCATATATCTCCTTGCTGGCAAATGCAATCCAAGTCTATTGCTAATTTTCCGAAGAAGTAGGAAGTTCCAAGCCAGAATTCAGAATTCTGGTGATACTTTATCAAATATCCTTTGTGCTTTTCAGTTTATCTCTGTAGTGAAAGTTTAAGGCATATGAACTCTCGAGTTCTTTTTAACCCTAACAGTCTTGGGATCTATTTGAATATTATCTGAAATGTGTACAGAAGTTCAAGCTTGTTTCGTCCTGGTGCAGGAGAAACAAGTAGTTGCTTTTGTTGTTTCTAGTGCTCAAAATAGCTCACTCATCCACATCAAAGTTATGCCAGAAATTTCATCTTTAGAATGCAATACGTAGAGTTTAGGTTTTAAGTCTGCCTTTAAAAAGACACAAATTACACTGAAAAGAGACAATTTATATTGTCCTCTATTGTTTTCCTATTATAAGGCAATATAATTTCAGGATTCCTTCAAATTGAGTATCCAAAATTCAGGGACTATGCTCACCACAATAACAATGAGAAAGATATAATGAGAGAGGTAGAAAGAAAAAGAGAGAAAGGGAACTACAAAAAAAGAGAGAGAGAGACTGATTTTGATGGGAATGATAAAACAGGTAAGACGTCAGTCCCAATAGTAGTTAAGAATATTTTACATGAATTAATAAATTATATTCTAATCTGCTTAAAGTAGATAAATAGTGACATGAAGTACATACTAGATCAATTTTATAGTTGTAGGGAATGTAGTTACAGTGTATTCTAAAATCTTAGTGCTTCTAATATTATGAGGTCCCTAAGCAGGCAGAGAATCAGACTGAGATCCTTGGGAGAGCATGCAAAGTTGAGAGAAGGGCATTTGAAGGGCAGGAAGGAATCCTTAAAAAAAACCAAAAAACTTCCTGTTGTTTTTACCTACAGATAACTCTGATAATCTAGGCACTTCTTTCTAAAACTAAACAAAAAACATGAAACATTTCATTCGAGAGAATGAAATCCCCATTTAATATATTTTTTCTGCCTAACCAAAGATGCATGTATTGAATCAGGACTCTCTGTACTCAAGTAAAAGAAAGCTAACAAGAAATTGTTAAAAGAGCTACAGGGAAAAATGGAAACTTTATGAAAGAGTGGAACTGGCCTTAAAGATGAATGGAAACAATGCCATAAATGCTATCACTCTTTTGCTTTCATCTCAGAAACTCTCAATATGCTCAGCATCATTCTCTCTAACCAACTTCTCCAAAGAGTAGAGCCCCTGGCTCTAGACATTTCCAGGCTCATATCATTATGCGTGTGTAATTAGAAAGAAATCACTCTGATTAGCTATTCATGGATCACGAACATAACCGTGGAACAATGATTGTAGTGAAGGGATGTGACACCATGACTGGCATCTGTGTTAATTGTTCATGTGGCCAGGGGAGGGATGATATGTTTCCCACTATCATCTACAATTGAATGTTTAAATAAAAATGTTTGTCAAAAGAAATATTTCAGGAGGGCAAAATAAGTAGCATCCACTATAAAGAGGGAGAATTCATTCCTAAGAATTGGACAACAAAGTTAAAAGCAAATTTTTAACAAATCATTAATTTCCAACCATTTTATATTAATAAGTTACTATGAAAAAATGAAAACCTCTTTTTGGAAGTTCCAATTAATGCCTTTATCTAAAGCTAGCATGCAATAATCTTTCAAATAATCAAAAGTCCTGTTAATTCTTTTGCTACAAATATCCTAAATTACACATTTCATGTTGTTTGCTATCTTCTTATGCTTCTAAATTGTTCATTTTGCATTGTGCATTGCTTCATATGTTTTCTCTTCTAATCCCAACTAAATTAAAAAGGCCTCACTCAGAATCAGGTGACCTTAGTCTGCTTCACACTTTTGTGATTTAAACAAAGAACTTCATCTTTCTACTCAATAGATTTTCGGCTTCCTACCTATCACCTTACATACCTCCAAATGAATTTGAAGGAGAGAAATAAAATTCTCAAACCTGGCTGACAGACATCAGTAATTTAAGTATATGAAATTTTAAGCCATTTTTTATATATTTTAAAATTATACTTAGAAGGGTGGTATATTTTTATGCTCCTCTCACACCAGCAAGTCTATTGTTAATCCTGATATTAACATAATATTTTTGTCTAATAATATAAGATTTTATAATTAATTTGTATAACTGATTATAAGATAGGCTTTCTTGTCCATTTCTTATTAACGTATTTTCTGTGAACACATCATACTTTTATGTGACCCTCAATATTACCATTTGGATCATACAGGTGAGTGATTTTTTTCCACAGAGATTACCAGTCATTTTGCATGTAGACATAAAAGAACAGAAGAACAAAAAACAAGTCTTGAAACTGTTGTCTAATCTCAGCCTAATAAAGTGGGGAAGGAAATTATACAAAAAGATATGAATCAAATGGAAATTGAAAGCCAGGAAGAAAATATCTAACCATGTTATAGTGTCCATCAGAAGCAAATCATGGTCATGTAATTTTCATGTAAGTTCTTCAGTTATTTCAATTGATGGAGAAAGATGAAGTAACAGAAATTCATTATGATTAACTCAATTATTACAAATCATTTTGAACTTATAAAAATGCATTTGCTTTTGCAATATAGAATTGGAATCACCTTTTTATAAAAAATCTCATTCTTATTGTTTATCAATCCTTGGTCCCCAGTCAATTAACCCTACTATCCTAGATGAATAATTCATGAAGATAAAAAAGAATGAACAGACAGTGAAAAACATATAAAAATGACAGTGCATAAATGTAGTCTAAATGCATCTGAGTTCCACATGAAATTTTTTAGGACTGCACAACACATGATATATTTTAAGACAACAATCACTTTTCTAACTTGTAAGTATAAACAATTTAAGACCATTAATTTGAAATCGATAGTCAAAATAAGCATAGCCAATTTTTACTAATATCCTATTTACATTAGGGCAAACAAGTTGCTGAGGTAAGCCAGAGACTCAGGAGATCAGAACAGTAGTATTATGAAATTCTTCCCACCTACAGAAATTAAGCAGCAGTAGTAGGAGATATTAGAAAATGTTGAGATTAGGTATTTTTGTGTCAACCTTCTATATTTTGTTGTCTTAGAGATCCTTCAAAGTGACATCATATTATAAGGATTTTTAAAGAAAATATTAATATTATCATAAAAAATATTCTCTTATCCAGATGTTCCTTAATATGATTGCATAGGGCAATTACATGTCATTCATATTTGTTTGACACCAATTGCTGTGAACATTTGAAAGTTTTATATCCTAAATTATATAATTCAGTTTGACCTTTTCCAATTATTCCAAAAACAAATTCTATGGAAATAAAAATATAAACATAAAAGTATGCTTTTTTTCCAATTATTTTCCAAGATCATAACTATTAGTCTATTTGAAATCAAAACTTCATAAAGTACAAATATAAAAGCTTTTGCTGCATTGGCACTTGGGAGTTTCAATTTGTTTGCAGCCTGAGTTAATTATCCCTTTTTGATTCTATTTAAATAGAATAAATTTACTTTCCGGATCTTTGCCCTAAAGCAGGATCTGGAGGAATTAATGTGAATATATATACATTTTATTAATATGACTTCATAAATACTCTACATCAAATGAAGATATGCAGGTCAATAATGTTGCCTTACTACATTAGGAACCATACACACACTATAGGATTTGTTAACTTGTGATAATAGGCCCATGTATATTTCTTACAATGGAAAGTGCTTTGTTCTCAGTGAGACTGTCAAGCTTCAACATTATAAGAAAAACCGAATTCTAAGAAATATTCTAATAATACTTCCAGTGGTGGACAGCTAACCTAAGGGAGAAAATAACTGGGGATGATGAAAACCTTTCTTTCCAATATATGCTTTTACACATATTTTGGCAAATAATTTATATATCTATATCTATATTATCTATCACCTATTTATTATTATCTATATATCAGCAATCATTTAAACATATTTCAATTCTTCATTGATATCCACAGTTATATTCCACTTATTTTTGTGGGAAATGGTCATGTAAATGGAAGTGGTCCCAGGAAGGTGTAGTAAACTTAGAAAATACATGGAATATCACTTTTTCAAATTGAAATACCTATCCCAAGAAAATGAGCTACATGGAGCATGTTTGCAGTTTGGAGTATGCTTGCAATTTATAGAAAGTGATTGTTAAGGGTGTTAATGATAGCTCTTCAGGAATGGGAGAAGATGGAAAACATCTGCTTTTTCACACTTTCTGGGAAAGCCTCCTGGGAAGTATGACTTCAGTCACTTTGAGCTAAGTGCCTCTTCTCAACAGCCTTCTTAAGGGAAAGCCACATTTTCTGCAGAATAATTATGATAAACTAAGAACATTTTGCTCTGTCCCCAGTGGCTATCATAAAGGAAAGATTCTTTTGATTCCTTCAGTTATAAACAAAAATAATGTGTCTTTGAAAGCAAATTGCATTTTTATTTTTCCTGAATGTGCTGCTGAAATATGGTTACTATAATCTCTTATTTATTTTTCTAGGAACTAAATGACTTTTAGAGATTTGACAAAACTGCTACAATGTTAGCAGAAAAACATAATCCACCAACTCACCCAAATTCAGAAGTAAACACTAATAATGAGAGAAACGATTTTTAAAAATTAACAAAATGCACTTAATAATGTAGTATCATCATCAATATACAATTTGACATTTTTTTCACCATGTTCAGAGTCTAACTGAGCTACAATTTCATCATCCTGTCCAACAAAAAAACAAGTTCTAACACATCTTACGTTATAAAGGCTGCATTAATACAGAGAGTGAATATTATTGAGAATTGAGAATCACTGTGAATATATAGAGTTCATGAATTTCAATAAAAGTTAAGCCTGAATTAATCAAAGAAAGAAATATTAAAGAAGTGTTTTAAAAGAATATCCACTAAAACCTCCAGAAGAGTGTTCTGATAGAATGTTTTCTTGATGGTTGATGAGTTAGATTAAAGTGCTAAAACTCACAAGAGCTCTCATTAGCCTGAGTATTTGAGGGTAGTTTTGGCACCTGAAGGACTTTAAAAGACCATTTTATCCCCACTAATGCTCAAATTGCCAAAAGTTTCCACAATATGTCTTGCTTATTTTTATTTAAAGTACTGAATTTCTTTAAAAAAAATTTATGTGTTTAATGTAATTATGTTTTAAAAAACTTAACAAATTGAACTATTAGTGTGATTTGGGGGATATATATACACACATGAGCAATAAAGCTATGTTCTCTTGATGGGGAGAGGGTGGTTCGAGGTAGGAAATTTTGGGCCATCATATAGCTCTAAGCACAAGAGGTCCAGGTGGATCCTTTTAGTGGTGAGAATGCATGAAACAATGGCTCAAAATCGCTGGGGGGAACTATAGCAAATGTGCTTCACTACTACAAGGTGAGAATAATTATTAATGGGGTGGCATGTGGGAAAAATAAAGTGATGCAAATTATCGACTAGAGTTAACAGTAATATTGTAATATTTTTTCATCATTTGTAACAAAGATACTGTAACAATGCTAACAGTCAATAATAGAGGATATAAGGGTTATGGGTTCATTGTTTTGCTGTGTTTTATTTTGTTTTTTATGTTTGGAGCAATTAAAATGTTGTAAAATTGATTGTGGTGATGAATGCACAACTCTGTGATTACACACTGATTGTACACTTTGGATGGATTATATGGTGTGTGAATAAAACTGATTTAATTTTTTTTTAATCACTAGGGAAAGTTGCAATGTGAAAGGCAACAAGGTGCCAAAGAGAAAAATGAAGCTTGTGATTAGAAATACATGAAATTTAATCACTTAACTTAGTTAATCTAGCCTTTCACTCTACAGAATTATGGTTTATGAAAATATTCCAACATCCTTGTTCTTCACCCGGACATGTACTGCTTCAGTCAGGCTGCTATTTTTGCTCACAAAACAATCAGAACACATACCATTTTTTTCCCCTTAGAACTGCCATCTTGCTTAACATTCTAATTTAATTATCATAGGCCAGATTCATCTTTCTTTGGGATATTCTTTTTTGGGACATTCTTATTTGGGACAGCTTACTTTAGGATATTTTATGGACCATCTTGGTACAAACTGATCTCTCTCCCAAAACCTTTGCATATTTTATTAAATATGTATATAATTTTTGTATTTTATTATAATGCATCATTTGTAAATTGTCACTGGCTAAATTTTAAATTCTATTTTTATCAATATAAATTGTTTCTTTTGGTTTATAACTTATTAAGATGCAATGA
>JAQZBX010102424.1:0-11159 GCA_029593785.1 Cabassous unicinctus | reverse complement strand
AAAAAAAACAAAAAGAAATATATAACATCCTTTGACACACGAAAAGTTTATTTGGATGAAGTTCAATGTATATTTTTTCTTCCGTTGCTCATGTTTTTGGTGTCATATCTATGATCTCTATGAATCCTTTGCCAAATACAAGGTAGTGAATATTTAAACCTTTGTTATCTTCAAAGAGTTTTATAATTTTTGTTCTTGAATCATTTTAAGGTATATAGTGTGAGATATGTGTTCAACTTCATTTTTTTTTTAATGTGGCTACCCAGTTTTTCCAGCACCATGTCTTTAAGAGATTATTCCCTCGCCATCGAATAGACATGACACCCTTCCCAAAATTAAATTAAATGTAGCTGTCAGATTTTATTTCTGAGCCCTTAATTATATACCATAAATTTATATGTCTATTCTTATGATAGTGCAATATTGTTTCCATTACTGTAGTTTATAGTAAGTTTAGAATACTAGAAGGGTAAGTTTTCCAATTTTTTCTTCATTTTCAAGATTGTTTTGTTTATTCTGTATGAATTTGAGGATTGGATTTTTCATTTATGAAGAGGTCTTTGACCTGTTCCTCATTTCTCTCTTGCTGTCAGTCAGCAACATTGTTTTTTGGATATACACTGCATGCTAGTCCCTGCACTATAGTCTGGGGTTGTATTTTAGTTCACCTATAAATGATATTGGCTTTCAAATTTCAGTTGCCAGTTGTTCATTGTCAATACAAAGACATATAACTGATTTTTGTATATTGATCATGTTTCCTGTGACATTACTTAACTCATCAAATCTAGTAACTTTTAAAATTGATTTTATGGGATTCTCATTCATGTCATCTGAATATTTTTTCTTTCCAGTTATTATACCTTTTACTTTTTCTTTTTATTTTACTGGCTAAATTTGTTAGTAAGATATTAAAGAAGAGCAGATATCCTTCTCTTCTTCTATACCTTAGGGGGAAATCATTTAGTCTCTCAAGATAAAGCATAATTACAGATGTATCTTTGTAGATGCCCTTGGTCAGATTGAGGATGGCTCCTTGATTTTGGGGTTTGCTATTAGTTTCTCTTATCTTTTTTAAAACAATTTTTTGAGTATGTCTTTCATACATGAATATACATGAACAATAAGTGTTCAGTAAACATTGTGAACTTACAAAACAAACATGCATAACAACATACAGGGGTCCCACACATCACCCCACCACAAATACTTTGCATTGTTGTGAAACATTTTTTAACAAATTATGAAATAACATTGTCTAAGTATTGCTTCTAACTAGAGTCCGTATCTTACTCCCCTATAATTTTTTTTAAGGATTTATTTATTTATTTATTTAAGGCATTTTTTACCCCCTCCCCCATTAATGCTGTTTTTGTGTCCATTCACTGGATAACTCTCTGTGTCCATTTTGTGCCTTCTCTTCTCATCCTTCTCCTTCCATCTTCAAAGGGATTTGATCCTCAGAAACTCCGATGTGGGAGAGAGGCATCCTACCACCTGTACCAGCTTAGTTCCTAGTTTTTTGGCATGTCTTATCTTGGCTCTCCCTTGTGTCACTCTCCTGTTATGGCATCATCTTGCTGTGTAGCTCGTGGGGCCTGGTGGCATACCCAAACATGGGGTCTGATGGTGCACCCACACGTGGGGCGTTGGGGCTCACATGTGTGCAGGGCCTGGTGGTGCACTCACACACGAGACCTGGTGGCCCATGAACCTTCTTTATTTTTCTCTTTTTTTATTTTCACCGGGAGGTCCTGAGAATCGAGCCCAGATCCCTCCATATGGGAGATGGATGCCCAGTCATTTGAGCCACATCTGTCCCCTTGCTATATCTCTTAAGGTTTACTAAAGATACCTAGAGTTACACTGAATTCTCATACAGGAAATGAACACATGTTCATATAATAAATCAGGCTTAGGTCATCACCAGCATTCTAAAAACCAGACCTAGGCAGAAAAACTAAGTCTGGGGACACATGCATGGTTTTCTAACATAGCGAATATTTAGCCTACCCTGATTATCACAAAATCAGGACAGCAAAAATATTCACATTTGCTATTAGTTTTTATCATGGTTGGATGTTCATCTTTGTCATATGGTTTCCTCCATCAATTGACATCATTATATAGGCTTTTTTTCTTTTCTTTCTTTTTTTAATCTGTTGATCTAGTTAATTACATTGATCGACTTTCAAGAGTTGATCCAGCCTTCTGGATCAGTATGACCCATCTGGTCAGTAAGTATTAGGTCTTTATATACATGTATATAGTCCAATCAATTTGCTATATATTCTGTTGAGGAATTTTGCATCCATGTTCATGAAAGATGTTAGTCTATAACTATCTTTAGGGCCTTTGTATGTTTTTGGTTTTAAGGTTGTTGAATGTTTGGGTATAATATTCATAATATTCTCATAGAACCCTTCAATATCTGTAGACCTGGTCAACAGAACTTTTATTCATTCCTGATATTGGTGATTTATCTTCTCTAATTTTCCTAGTCAGTATGGCAAGAGGTTCATCAATTTTGAAAGGAATAGTAATGAGAGTGGATATTCTTGTCTTGTTTCCACATTAATGTGAATGGCATTGAAGAACAGATAGCTTCTGCAACTGTAAGCATGATAGTTCCATTCATCTGCCCCATGGGATCTAAGCTCCCTCTCAATTAGAAACAGAGTGAGCATCACCATTCCCAAATCCTCAAGACTGGGGAATAAACAATGGACTAATGTAGACTTATTATTATTGTATTATAGACTTATTATTATTCTAGCTATGGAAAAACTTTTATCATTGATATAAAGGCAGTGGCCACCAGAGGTTCTGAGGGGACGGAGAAGGAGTAATGTAATGTGGGGCATTTTTGGGACATTAGAATTGTCCTGCATAATATTGCAATGATGGATACAGGCCATTATACATTTTGTCATAACCTACAAAATTGTGCATGGCAGAATGTAAACTATAATGTAAACTTTACTCCACCATTAGTAGCAAGGTTTCAACATATGTTCATCAATTGTAACAAATGTATCATATTACTGAAAGATGTTAATGTGGGAAAGTGTGGGAAGGGAGAAGGTGGGGAATATGGGGATGCCCTATAATTGTTATATAATATTTATGTAATCTAAAGCTTTTTTGAAAATTAAAAAAAAAAATTTAAAAGAAGTAAGGAATGGCGGGGCATATCAGAAGTTATAATGAGTATACCCTGAAATCTAGATTGAATAGTTCAGTTTTGATAGCACCTAAAATACATGGCAGACAAGCACAGGACCAAGAAAACATTTGAGAAACATTGTTGTGATGTTGAAAATTTGTTTTCACAATTCTGGATATTAGTGTGGTATTGACCCATTTCCCAAATGGACACATAAACATTTGGATTTTTACTGTTTACTTTAGCCTTGTTTCCTTATCATTAAAAAATGAAATAATCTGGTGGATAAAAACCAAAATATTTATTTAGTTTATCACTTTCAGAACATATTTCTTTTTCTTAAATTAAATTCAAAAGAATTTTTTTGGAAATTGATCTGAAAATTCATGACTATTTTTGGAATGGAAATATAAACCTAAGATCCATAGAAGACAACCATGGCAATACTTAATATTTGAAATTTAATTTTTCTTAATTTATCTACTTAATTTATGTTTATGATTCATGGAATATTCCATAGTTTTCTGATGTAACTATGTACCAGGAAGGAAACAAGAAGAAAAAATTTTAGCAATGAGCACAAGTCATTTTTTATAAATGCGTTGTGCTCCAAGTTTTATTTACATTGCTTCAGATAAACTGGTGCAGTGGCATTGCCCAGATTCATCACAAGGTAGAGTCTCAGGAAGTCTTGACCATCCTTAAATGAATTTTTAGGAACAAAAATTGGGCACAGTGGCTCTGCATCAGAAATTTTGATGAATGTAAAGATATAGGATCCATTGCTAACATCATAAAATGAAATGTTTCCAATATCCATATCCAGAAAAATCCCTACTCACCATATTTGAGGGTTCACCTGGAATGAAGTCAAAGGTGTAATGTAGCTGAGTAGAGTTCTCCATTTAGCAGACCCTTAGTCTAGAAGTTACATACTGAAGACAGTAGAATTTCCTGTTCATGAAAAACAGATTATTTGCAAATGACCAATTCCCATTCTTTGCTTGTGCCAACATCCACCTCCCTGTAATGGCAGTCAGAGGTGAACCAAAGGGTTGCCAAGGACACAAATTGCTTGGAATGCCTCAGCATGTTCTTCCTGATTCTGTTTGACATGCCCATATTTCACTCTCCTCGGGTCATCAGAAAGGATGAGGTAGTTGTTGGCTATGTGAACATCAGAGGTCATATACACTGTAGAAAGAAAAGTAGTTCAGAAATATTGGCCCACTCTTCATTTTGATCAATACATCATTCACTTTCTCTACTTGAATTCAACTCTTATTCCCTTAATTGGAATTTTCCTGAGGAAACTTGCCTGGCTTCCCTGATTCAGTTAAATTTTATATATAGAATGATTGAATATAATTTTAAAAATTTATCATATAGTGGGAATTTGTTTTACATTGTTATGTGATTATTTGATGAAAAAGGTTTCTTCCCTTAACTGCAAGATCCATGAAGGCAGGGTCCATGACTATTTAGTGATGTCAAAATTATTACATAAATAAGTGCCAATCTTGTCAAAATAGATATTGGATAGATATTTTGAAGGATAGGATTTTTTTTTACCTTATGCAGAATAATATTGACATGTGAAAGTTTTTTTCCTTTGCAAGAACAGTCCTCATTTATTATTTTTGACTAGGAAGATGCCAACATTTCAGAGGTTTTTTTTTTTTTTTGCAAGAATTGTAATAGAACAAGGGGATATGCTAGCAGTCCTGGGATGAAATGACTAAGCTCTGTGAAAATCAAAATAGAGGAAATGATTCCTATGGGCATGAACAGGGATGCCTTTGTATTATGGAATCACTTTAGTCCCAGATATTGGAGAAGATAGAGGAGTGGGGAAACTTGTATATGAATGGGTATGTGGATTGCCAACACCTATGATATATCCTAATGTTAGGGGTTGGAGCCCAAAGCTGATTGTCCTAACACAACCAGATGTACTGAGCCATTGGACATCTCTGAAGTGAATCCAAATGAACCAATGAGCAATTTCTTTACTCCATTCCTTTAGGATTTGCTCAGTGTAATATGCATGAAAATGTGTAGACCTCAGAGAGGGATAGTCAAAGACAAAAAGTGTCTGGGACATATTTTACCATTCCAAATGAGAGATTGCATGGAATAAAAAGCACACTCACTTAGAACATAAAATAATTCATTCCTCTCACAATTGCTACATACCTAAGCTCTGTCATCATATTCTCACCCAACACAGCCACTCTTGATTACAAGCCACATTAAAAGAGACACTGGGGGTAGAGAGAGTGCCTACCTAGAGTTGGCATTTTAGAACCAGCCTTGGTTCTGAAACCTACTAAGTCTGCCCTGGCATCCTAACTTTAGCACATTATGTATACAGAGAAACACAGATAATTCATTTTAACAATAAACATTTTTTCCAAATTGGATTGCAAAATAATTCACAGTTAAGAGGTAACATGGGGCGAAGCAGTATTTCCTGTGGCACCAGGTTGGTGTGGAAGACACTTGTTGAGCACTAAGGCCATAAATTTCAAGTGGGCCTCAGTCTACAGGATCAACCACCACACACATTTTCTTCAGCTCTTGTTTAGGGAGCCTGAGCACTGCGATAAATCCCTGTGGGTCAGAATCACCCAGGGGATTTTAAATGCCTGGTAATTAAATGTGTACATGAGTTTTGAGATGCCAGGCTCTTGGCCACATGTGGCCACATGTCAAGCAGTCAATAGCCAGCAGTGGCTCCCATATTGGACAGCACAGGTCGAGGAAATGGCCTAAATATTCTCTTTCATTAAACATCTCCAGTGTATCTAATCTGTACTCAGAGGTGAGAACAACTGGTGCTTTGGGAGCATAAAATTTACCCGTATATAATGGAGAACATTTTGTCGGAAGTGGGCAAGCTGTCTAGACTCCTTACCTTGGAATTGCAGCATCCTTAGGCTCATTTTTTTGAAGAGCTCTCAGGTGGGTCCCAGGTCCTTTACCCTGGAAACCAGGCCCTGCAGCTGGCAATTGGGACTGATGTCATTCTTCTGAGGGACCACAGGGCAGGATGGGCACAAAAAACCCTCCCCATGTTGCTCCTTCTGCAGTGAATTGATGCAGTGAGAACAACAGATGTATTCACACTTCAAATACATGCCTCTGTCAAGATAAACCAGGTAGATAGGACATCTACTTGTTTCTTTAAAGTTTTCAGCCATAGCCACTATCTGTAGGAAAATGAGAAAGATAATAGAAATTCCATATGTTCAGTGACAATAAACTTTGGGAATTTCCTCTTAAAATGCCTAGAGAAACTGCAAAGAAGATAAATTGTAAATACAAACACAAATGTGGAATCCATGACCCTGAAATACTGATAATTGAAATGTTAGTTGGAATGAAGGGCATGATTCATAATTAGGCTTTAACCTGAGGTGATGAAAGAGTCTAGACTGGGCTATCCAAGAGGGAGACCACCAGACATGTGTAACCATTGAACACCTAAGATGGGGCTATTTTATATTAAAATGTGCTGAAAGAGTAAAATAAACTAGGATTTTGAAGACATAATAAGAATTAGGGAATGTGGACTATTTCATTAAAAACATTAAAAATTGATCACATATTGACATGATAATATTTTGGATATTAAACTTAATATCAAGGTTTTTGTAAACATTCATTATGCTACTACTTGAAAATTTATACTTACATGTGTAGGTCACAGAATATTTCTCTTTATATATCATTGGTCTAGACTTAGATATGCTCCAAATCTTCCAGGTGGTCCAACTCTACTGTGGTAAAAATTCCATGAGTGACTGAGAATTTCAAGTCAATAGTGGAAACTGAACTCACATCTGGTAGAGTAGCCCATCCTGTGATTTGACTAAGGAAAATGATGAATATTCATTTTGTCTATCTGGATATTGAAATCTAGGATTTGGCAACTATTCTTGGAGAAGGGGCCCCAAGCATACCTAAGGGAAAACACTGAAACTGGCATTGAGTTGGTAAGATTATTTTTTTCCATTCCCCATAATTTGCTTTCTCAAATCTGTGCTTCATAGAAGGCAGAGAAGTAAAATAATAGTTACAAAATCTGTACTCAAGTTTTCACCTTGATTTTCCTGTGACTTCCAGCTGTTTACAGTGACTGCTCAGTTCTGGAGAAAGATCAAACTACATGCAAGTTGCTTTTATGTAGAGGGTCCTTCTTCCCACCTTCTTCAAATCCTGCTCCTCATCTTTAACTGAATCAAGTTTGATTTGATTCTGGCAGAATTAGTGATGTTACCACAAATGAAGCAAATTATTTTATCTTAAGAGTGTTTTTTTTCCCAATTAATAAAAACAAAATCTTTACAAATTACCATTATAGGTTTTATATTGAATATTATGTCTTTTGATAAGATTTAGAATTAAGATAGAAACTTTTGATGCTAAATATTTGGCATCAATATTAATCTTTACAATGAATGGAGGTAGTTTCAAACACTTTTTGTTTGGATGAGTAAAACCTCATGTTTAGATCTAAGAAATTGATCAAACCTATTTAGAAGGCTTTTCTAAAATCATACTCACTAATCACTTCTTCAAAAGGGCTTTTTCTTTCAATTGTCAAAGTCCATGTTTTAAAATTTGGTAATTCAACCCTCAAGTGGTCCCCCTATAATCAGTCGAATAGTCAAGGTCTTGTTTTAGTTAATTTCAGAAACAAAAGTTAAAAGTATTTTTAGAAAGTTAAAGGTATTTCCTTTTTCTGACATGTAAAAATGATACATTTCCTTTATTTAAACATTTTTGTTCTCTTCAAAATGATTCCATATGGTTTTAGATGACTCATAGGTAATCAGTATTTGCAGAGGGAGAATGAAAAATTAGGAAGGTGGTATGTTGGGGAGAGGAGTGAAGGGTGAATAAAGTTACATTTAGGTGATTAAATTAAATTGTCTTTCATTTCCATGCTCATCATTTGCTGATTTTTTTCTGGATACTCTCTTCATTTCAATTCCAAAGCAAAGGCATATGTCAAGCACTCATGTCTCATGAAAGCAAACTGAAAATCACACAATGCTAAAAATTGTGATCAATTTGACTACAGAGTTCCATAGTCAGGTCCTGTTTTCTGTAGGCCTGGGTGACTGAGTGGGAAATAGCAGTTCCGTCCAGGAGATGGGCATAGCCTGCAACTGGAAATGAAACCCAGGAATTTGTCACACTCTTCTCTTTTAATCCTTGGTGTAAAGTCATTTAGTGTGTGGTCTCCAATGCCACCAGGGTACAAATTTGCCTGTCATAGCAATGGTGGGAAAGAGGGTTGGCAAGAAAGACTGGAGGCAGGGGCCAGTTATGGCCATAATTTGTTTAATGTTTTGAATTATGTAAATATTGAAAAATCATCATTATAGACTCCTTTAGCTGGACATTAGCCTTTTGCAGTCTCTTGTTATGTACATTTCATTTTCTTATTTAAAAAATTATCAACCCAAATCTGTTATCTTTCATACATTAGTTATCAAGTAAAAATGGATTGTTTTCTCAGACATTTCTTTTTTATTGTTGCCAATCACCCAAATCATTGCTTGCTTCCAATGGTTAATAATTGATCTGTGGGAGGAAATTTATTTTGTATACAAAATTAAATCTGGAAATTCTATTTCATGACTATTAATTTTTATATATATATACATGTGTGTTATTCATGCTTAACCATTAATAAATTTGATGGTGTTTTAAAAAATCTCATTTTCATTAACTGACAGAGTCTTTCAGAGGTAAAATTTTCAGTGTTATTAATATTCACTCTCCACTCATTTATGATATACAAATTTTCTTATTTTAACTAATGAATATAGACAGTGCATAAATTGTACATATTTTAAGTATCTGTCAATCCACCCATCCTTCTGTCCTTCTTACTAAAGTCCCAATGAAATGCCAGGATTTTATTGGTTGTCGTTAAAAAATGTTCCAATTATTTTGGCATTTATTCTCTAAAACTAATAAGCCTGAATATGTTTTAGGTTTTGAGTGACAATCTTAAACAATTTAACAACATTTTATTTCTTAAATAATAAAATGTGCTTCAGGTTATCTCACAGCAGGTCCCTAGATGGCGACGTGGCGACGTTTACAAAGAGGATTCTTACTCCCTGTTTCCATCCGGGCATCTTGCCGCCATTCTACTTCCTGAAATGCCCTCCAGAGGTCCAAGATGCATCTATGTGGTCACTGTTCGGTTCTGGAAACACTTATGTCTCCTGATAACTAAGGACATCGTGACTACCTGATCCTCACATGATTATTCACAATCAGTTTAAATTCATAGGTACATGATCAGACCTTCCTTCTCTGCCTAGAAACCTTTAAAATTAAAGGATGACCTGCAGAAACTCCACAAAATCAACTTCCTGATTAATAATTTATCCCTACAGGAATGTTTCCTGATATCCCAAGACAAATCATTTCTCCATCTTTTTCTCCCAGGACAATGTGTAAAGACCTCTGATAAAACCAGGTACACACATATTTTTGTGTGTTTTGTTTATGACATTGAGACAACCATAATGAGAAATGGGACAGTGGCTTGATATTGGATATGAAATACAATGAGTATCCAGCAAAAAGCAGAGATCAAATAATTTCTAATAATTTGAAGTCAATCTTTATTCTTTCATGTTTTCTCCTGATTTTTCACCCTTCTTATAAAATTCCTGATCTTTTGGGGTCAACTAAAAGAATAATATATTATAACTGAAGAGAGTAAAATTGATCAAAATATAAAGAAGGAAGCCAAGGAGTATCATCTGAGTTGTGATTCTACATGGGGAAGAAAAATAATAAGATTACACAGAAATTATTCATTTTTATGGGATGTGAATTTCACAGTTGTCATTATGTATATTATACTTTTGTTTTCAAACAAATCCAAACTTGAGATAAGCAAATTTAAGAAATATGAAGCAAAAATATCAGTGAAGAGAATCTGTGGTTAATTTGATTTGTGGTATATAATTCTAATCAATTGCAAACACACAGGTTCACAGTATTGTCAAACCACCAATAGATTGAAAATGTATACTACACTCCACTATATTAGGATGAAAAATGTTGAAGTAATGTGATGAATCATAATTCTTATTTGGGTATGTTTTAAGGCTTGAATAAATTACACAGGAAATGTTTTATTGGAAGATAAAATGTCCTCATTTTTGTTACATTTTCTGTGAAAAATTTTTTAAAGATATGTGATTTTCCAGCTCCCTGTGCTCTCAGGACAGTTTTTTTAATTTTTAATTTTAAAGAAACTTCACCTGGGAAATTTATTTTTTAAAAATATTTAATTAGAGAAGTGTAGGTTTACAGAAGAATCTTACCAGGAAGATTTAATGTTATATACTTTTGTCTCTCATCCAAAGAAAGCTTAGATTCAGTTGCTCTGTGTTCTTGCTAGCAAGTGTTTTTTTTTTTTCCCCACAATTTGCAACCATACTTTGAGTTTGGGCTAATTCTAACAAGATCCCTAGGTAATTCTAACATACTTTAAAATTTGAGAATCCCTTCTTTAGACCATGACTCAGCCACATTAGTTGATTTAATTAAAAATCAACAGGTCTTTCTATAGGTAGTCAAGACTGTGAACCATAACAATTTTAGGTTCCAGAAATCAGCTAATTTCCATATTAGGTGTAGAGCCCATTGCATAACTGTTTTTTTTTTGCCTCTGTTAGTGGGATGAAGTCAGATGGTACTCATTCCTTACATAGGATCTTTAGCATCTTTGGGTTCTTCTGTAGAATTATGTTCCGGTGGAGATCCTGTTCATTCATCTGGGAAATTAACTTGCCCAAGATGCCAAATGGGACTTGATATCATTGTCCTAAGAGACTAAAGTGTAGAAAGGGCAAGATAAACAATCCCAATGGGTATCTTCTATAATTAATTGATGCCATGGAGGCAGAAATCCACCCACATTTCAGGTACATTCCTCAATATAGGCTTGGCA
>JAQZBX010102423.1:0-11160 GCA_029593785.1 Cabassous unicinctus | reverse complement strand
TCATGTCAGTCATTCAGAGAGGAAATTTATTTTATTGTGATTTATGATGTGTTAAAGCAATTAAAATGGTTTTTATTCACATTGCTACTTATCAATTAGAGGAGTAGAATTGTAGAGTTTGAAGGGATCTTAACATCATGTAGTCTTACCTTTTAATTTGTTTATAAAAATAGGTACAAAGAAGTATATTTTCTAAAAGTCAATTTTTAGCTAGTTCTAGGACTTCAACTTCCACTCACATACCTTGATTCATGATCTAGTACTCTTTCTATACGTAGTGCTACTTCTCACTGAATAAATATGGATTCATTTTCATTTTACACAAAATTGACTCTAGGTGTTCAAAATGGCATCTTTTATAAGAAATGATGGAGTCTTTCTTAGAACCCTGTGATATTTGAGCAAGAAATTAAATTAACCCTCTCTTCAAAAGAGAAGACATTTAGCAATAAAGCTTTCTTGAGAAGTCAACACATTTTATTTTTTTAATCTTAGCCTTCATAGGTATAATAATTAATTATTCAAAAAAGTAACATTAGAAATCAGGTATTTTACACATAACTGAGAAAATTCAGGCTCGACTATTGCCACCTTACAATTATGGCTCCTTAGGGAATGGGATGACCTGCTCAACCATTTTGAATCTTCTCACAGTGAAACATTAATCAGAAAATTACAGTTCCTGAGGGAAGTTGTCTGGGAACATGATGTTCAGTACAGATGGGGTTGGAGCAGATGAGAGAGGGAGGGAGGTAGAGGGTTATCTTACTCCTCTGCCGGGGAAATCTCTGGAATCCGTGAGGAGCCCGCAAGTTGTGTTGATGAAAAGGGCAAAGTATAATACAACTCTTAAGCTTCTCACAACCCAGTGATGCACTTCCATTATCCTCTTGCTAAGCCACAGCAATTTTCATTGCCATTTCAGAGCCCTGTCTTTGTTGGCTCTGCCTAATGAAGCAGCTTAGGCACCATGTGACTGGAATAGCCAGAGTTGGGAGAAATAAGACCAGCTTGCATAGCTGTTTAGATGTTCATATTGGCACAGAGGACCTTTGATTGGCTTTAGAAAATAATGGTTGATGTTCTCTGTGGATCTTGCAAGAGAATCTTACTGAAAAAAAAAATACATGTTTCATTTATGCCACTTCCTTCTGTTACTGGCAGCCCTGCAAATGATCTGGAACAGGTGGGCATACCAGTAAGCAAAGAATGTGCTTTACAGCCTGTCATGCTCCACTTATTTCGATGAAGATATATAAAGGGAGTATCACATTTGTACTTGATCTTGTGTAAGAATCTGTAAAGCACTAACAAAATAAAGGGCACAATTCCTTGTCAGTAAGTTAGTTGACTATTAAAATTGAGGATAATTTTCTTGCAATTTTGCGGTACGTTTTTTCATAGATGGCAGTGGTCATTTGGGGCAGGAAAGGGAGAAGCAGTCTATCAAAAACAGATAAAGAAAAGCCACACCACAGCCTGCTGTTTCTGCTATTTTGGATGATCGAGCTTGGGCGCAAATGAAATCATGACAGATTCATTTATATGAAATGGCCATTGCTGATCTCCTTGCCAGAAACTAGATTGCTTTTTTATTTAGGAGATTTGCAGAACAGTCCTTAGCTCTTTTAGTTAGTGGAAAAATGGCACTCAGCCAAACTACCTCTTCTCATCCAATCAGTATTGCCAAAATCTTGGGATGCATGCATTAAAATATATTTGCAGTCAGTTGAAAAAAATATTTTTCTAAGTTTTTTTTTTTTCATCACTTGCAGAATTGGGTTGGGGATACCTCACTTAGCCCAAAACTAAGATTAATAGCTGGAATGATATAAATTTTGCAGTCAGTAAACATAGAGTTATGAATTAAAACAACTTATAGATGATTTCATCACTAATGACACTTACTATTGATCATTTCTGAAGTGTTTAAAGCATTTTCACTGCTGTTTATACAGGCCAAATTTATTGAACAACTAAACTCAATAAATTGATTGGTTGTAGAACATAAAGGCACTAGGTAGTCACAAAGAAGAATCCTTTTTTAGAACTGTAAGCTAGCCAAGTGTACTTTTGGATAGCTTTTTTACGAATTTCCACTGTCCCTTAGAGGGCCTGCCTGCTTTCTTATCAGCGGAGGCACAGAGTAACTTTTCTGCATGCCAGCACACATTCAGAAATTCTTTAGCAAGGGAACAGGCATTGGAAGAATTATCAGATAAGTGAACATGTTTTGCAGTTTTATTTTCCAGTTTGTTTCTTCTCCTTTTTCTTGCAGTTGCCCGCGGTTGGTGTTTTTAGTGGACCGATAAATTCATTTATTGAGTACCTGCTGTGTATAAGGTACCTCTGCCAGGACCTGGCGGTTGAGACAAATTAGAGAAATATTCTTGCCCTCATGAGCTTATGTTCTAATGCAATGCTCCTTCCTCTTCCTGGCCCTGAGACACTCTCTTCCTGGCAAGAAAGGGTGAAATCTGACAGAGGAGATAAAAACATCAGGTTTTACTACTGATGAAGCTGATTAGAGAATTTGGCTTTTGATTTAACAACTTGAGTGAGCTTGCTAATTAATATTTTACTCTTCCACTGGACTCTAAGGTTCATGAGAGGTGGAGCCATATCTGTTTTGTTTACCACCATCTATACTGGATCCTGCCATTAACACGGTTATTATGATGTAATGTAATGTAACAATGATATAATATAGCTATACATCTACATATGTATCTATTCATCGTCTCTATATATCATCTATCATCTATCTATCCATCTATCTAATCTTAAATTGTGGTTTCTGTCTTTCCAAGTGAATTCTGAGCTATGGATTTATCTTTGGATGAAACATAGTCCAAAGCCTGGGAATGAAGTTTCAGGCTCAGAGCATTGAGGCAAGATAAACACTTCTCCCTAAATGCTGAAAGAATGAGACCTAGTCTCTCTCCTTTCTTCCTTAGTAGGTACTGTAACAGGTACAAATGGTTCATTGATTCATTCAGCAAACATGCTTTGTAACCCACTATGCACCAGACACCGATAATAATATTGAGAAGGAGAAGAAATGGTTGGAAGAGAGGAAGCAAGCAGTGACAGCGTGTAGAAACATGAGAACAAGCTGTCTGAGCTCTATCGGGAGGCAGTAAGGCCACACGCTGTTTTGTGTAAGGTTCCTGTTTCTCAGCTGTATCTCTGGGCATCGCTGAGTCACTCCACATTTCTGAAACTGGCATGTCCCAGCCTCCTCAAGTGCAAACCCTTCCCAGGTGACTGGCAGTCATTTCAAGGCAGGAGGGACCTGACCCATGTCTACATTTTTTGGAAGCCTATAGCTCAGCGCCAGGGGAATGGGGTCCCAGATAAATGCCTTTCTGGTTGATTAACTCTCTTGAGGCTTTTTCCAGATTTTAAATCAGGCTTTTTTTTTTCCAGTGTCAATTGACTAGGCAGATGCCTGAAATTCCTTTATTGAGGAGAAATGCCTTTCATTCTGTAATTACAGAGGCAAGAAAAAGATCATAAAAATATTCAATTGTAACAATTTAGTGTGAGTTCTTTTCAGTTAAAATGTAATTAGTTAACAAATGTAAATTACTAATTGTGAGTTCCTTTTTCTATTCAGATGTGAAATCATCCTTCAAGTGCCTGTAGCAAAGGGCCACCTTTATACTGAAGCTGTAGGGAGAAAAGGGAAGAGCCAATTGAAAAAAAATTTCAAGGGAAAATTTGGTATTTCGCTTTAGATTGGGCCTGGACAGAGAAAAACTGGGTTCGGAGGTGTAGTATTTGCAAAAGCATCAGTGATGCTTGGCATAATTTTTTGATGGTAGCTGGGTAGGTAGGTAGGACAGACAGAGACTAGAACAACAAGATGGATGCATAGAGAGAAAATGATAGAAATGATATAGATAGATGATAGGTATAGTTATATAATAGGCTGATTGATGAATTTGTATAGGAGGAGTTGCTACGTTGGCCATGAAGTCATGTACATAGTTTGGGGGCACAGCCTCGCAGTCACAGGTAACATGAAGAGCAACTTCTCAATTCCCCTCCTGCTCAAGGTTTTCCTCAAGTTCTCCCACAAACAGCAGTAAACAACACATCTACCTCTCCTGGGACGTTGTACTCTAACAGGCTTAATTTTGGCTGGGCAGGTGGGAAGAAGAGGGCTAGGAATTACCTAAGTATCTGGATTTATATGAAGAAATTTATGGCACATCTTTGAGGCAAAAAAGTCAAATTTTTATGTTTGGAAAGGGGTCCCTGTGTTATATGTACTTTTCTGGGGATCTTTGGGCATCTTCATCTTCCTTACCCCTCTCCTGGCTCACCCTCCCATCCTTTATGCCATCATGTTTCTTTGTCAGATTCAGAATGTGTTTACAGAATGTGCTATAACTTAACACGTAGAAGGACTGTATGGGTCAAGAAATTTTTATTTGAGAAATTTATTGTATGAATTTTGTTTGGTGAATGCTTGGGGAAGCACTATCTCTGTCACATATTTTGTGCTCTGGTGAACGTTTCTGCAATGCAGGGGTATCCTTTTGAATGTTGAAACGTGGGTTTTACAATGCCTTTAGTGCCCCTCAAATGATGTTCTAGAAAATAGAGGATGGAATTTATCATGAAATTAGGGATTGGGGGAAATCCCTGCAATTATGAAGGGCACATATCCATCAGCGAAGGCTGGGCAGGCTGTTCAATAGTAAAGAGTGATGACAGAAGAGACTATGGCAGAAGATGTGTCATATTTTGAAGAGGATTAAAGAGAAACTGCCACAGTGTGATGATTTTTCCATGTGGATTAGGATATAAGGATGTCATGTTCTGTGAATTGCATTAGAGCTAATTCCATTAGAGTTCCTGTTTCTAGGAATGCACCCCACACACACACTTCTATCCTGTCAATGAGGTTTGTGTATACTCTTGGAATTAAATGAAAGGCAATAAGTCTATAATAGGAGGGACTCTAGCAAAATAGCAAGAGATCATAATAAATCAAGAAACTTGCACATAGATGTTCATAGCAGCTTTATTCATAATTGCCCCAAATTGGAAGCATCCAAAATGCCCTTTCATAGGTGAATGGATAAACAAACTGTGGCACAACAATATAATGGAATATTATTTAGTGATAAAAAGAAATGAGCAAATGAGTCACAAAAAGACATGTAGGAACCTTAAATGCATATGGCTAAGTGAAAGAAGAAGCAGGTCTGAAAAGGCCACAAACTATATGATTCCAACTATATGACAAAGGCAACCTATAGAGACCACAAAAAGTTCAGTGGCTGCCACAGGAGGAAGGATGAATAGGTGGAGCATGTGGCACTTTTAGGGCAGTGAAACTATTCTGTATGATATCATAATGGTGAATACATTACATTATGCATTTGTCAAGAGTAGTAGAACTGTACAATGCAAACCCTGAACCCTGATGTAAACTATAGACATTAGTTACTAATAATGCATCAATATCAGGTTGTCAATTGTAACAAATGTACCACACTAATGCAAGATGTTCATAATAGGGGAAACTATGGGTGTGGGAGGTGTAAGGGAACTCTCTGTGCTTCCTGTGCAATTTTTAATAAATTAATAAGTAAATTAATTCTCCCATTTATTTTTTTTTACTTTTAAAACACATTTCCTACCTTTTCCTTGTAAGCATCTAGCCCTACCACCTAGCTTATAAAATACTAGCATAACACTGTAAGCAACATACATTTAAATGTGGGCATTAAAGGAAGCATGAAAGTTTAACAGTAAATAATAGTACTGACATGAAGTAAATACATAATTGAAACAAAATAAGAGATTAGAAGCCCAAGGCTTTGGTGGGTGACATCCTTTGCCCAAGGTCACATATCTACTAAAAGGCAGAGACTGGGATCCAACCCGGTCAGCCTCTCCCCAGTCTGTGCTCATAATCACCACTCTATGGGAACATAATAGGGAATAGAAAAATGCAAAAGAAAGTGTCTCCTATTCTTATTTTTCTCAAGGTTTTATGGGTTTTGGAAAGTGGATCACAAAATGTGTGGTCATCCAGATAGAATCCGTGAATCTGCAAATTCTACTTTTCTTAGGGAGGAGGGCCCCATCGTCATTCTAATTCTGGTGTTTCACTTTAAATCAATGTATGGGCAATTAATTCACAGACTTTTACTCAATTTTTCAGATTACCTCAGTCTTTCTGTATGTTTTTCTAGAGCAGGGGTTCTAACCTTTTTTGTTCCATGGACCCCTTTGCAGTCAGGTGAAAACCACAGACCCCTTACTAAGCCCACACTATACTGTGTATTATTTAATAAATATATCACACCTGCACCAACAACTCCCCCAAGAATAATGTTTTTATGAATTTCAGTTCAAGCTCCCAGACCCCTAGTTAAGAGCCCCTGCTCTACAGTGTCTGTTTGGTGCCTGGCACTGTTCAGGGAACAATAAAAGTCCCTGTCCTCAGTGAGCTTACATTCTAGTGGAGAAGACAGGAAACAAACAAAAAAGTGGTATATTCTCTCAAGTAGTGAAAAATATAGTGAAAACTTAAGTGGGCCGGTGGGCTGAAGAGTTATGGTGGGGCAGGCTTGGTAAGGCAAGGCCACTGAGGAGGGTCCAGCCATTCAGATTTCTTGGAAGAGCTTTCCAGGCAGGAGCAGCAGGTGCCTAGGCTGTGCTGTGGAGCACGCACTGCAAGTGTGGGGAACAGCAGAGGCCAGTGTTCATGGAACAGACTGGTGCTGACCGTGTTGGTCATTGTGAAGATTTTATAATTTGTCCTCCCTGTGGTGGATACACATCAGGAAAGTAACTCATCTACCTTATGGTTTAAAAGGATTGGTATGGTGGCTGTGTTGAGCATAGACTAAAGTTAACAGCATGGAATTACGGAAGCCAATTATGAGGTTACAGCAATGGTCCGGCTGACAGCATAATAACATAACTTGTGGAATTCCAAACTTATTTCATTCCCCAAACATGCAATTGTAACTTGGCTGCAATGATCCAAATGATTCACATGCATTATATACTCTAAACAAGCCTGTTATCCCAATTTTACACTTCATGAAGACTCTATTCAAAACGACCACAGGGACTATTCATATTACAAGTGCATGCTCCCTAAAAAGCTTCATCATCATTCCCCAACTAGTTCAGTAATAAGAAATCCAATTAAAATGACCACATTTATTAGAGATATTTTTTCCCACAGTTGACATTACCAAACAAATGAATTCCAGAACAATGGAATATTTCCAATTAAAATTAATACAGCTCAATTTATATTCACTCTTATTTTGATAAAACTTGAGTCTAACCAATTCCCGTTTAATTATTTACCTGCAAATGATTTCCATTAATCGGTGTCCAAACACAAAACATAATCACATAAATTAAAAGATTTATAAAGCTTTATGTCATTTGATAATATTTCATTTAGAACTATTAAATGGCTGTATCCTCATATTCCTTTACAAAGAGAACTTAAACCCTGAATTGATGACACAATAAAAGAATATTAGAATTCAAGACTGTATATAAGCAACACTCAAAGATAAACACTACTAACCTACCATATACATCAAAATAAGGTACGAATGGGTTGTGTAATCCTGGAATATCATTAAGAATGAGTCTTGTAGCAGATCCTCTTGGGAAACTAAGGTTGGTTGGTATGGGTTTCCCATGTCGTGGTGGTGTGAACATAGACTGGGGAAAGACTGACCAGGTTGGACCCCAAGCTCTGCCTTTTAACACATATGTGACTTGGGCAAAGGATGTCACCTTTCAAAGCCTTGGATTCTCATGTGTTCAATGGGCATAAAAATGGCACCAGCCTCTGATGATCATTGTGAGAATTAAATGAGTTAATACGTGTGAAACACTAGAACAGAAGCATAGTAAGTAGTAGATAAATGTAAGCTATTACAGCCTGCAGTTTGCTGCCTGAAGCTCTGAAGAACTCTCCTTTGGAATTAAACTTCCTAGAGAAACCTCTTTTTGGCATATCTGAGAAAATACGCTAAGTCCATATTTGACTTTCAAAGGTAACATTTTTGTAGGACATGGATTGCATACATAGATTTCTATTAGTCAAAATTTTAGATAACTGTGAATTAATTTATGCTATTCTCTGTAGATTGTTTTTGTTTTCCTAGATTTTCTCTCTACTTAAAAAAGGAAAACTCAACAGTTTCCATCTGCAAGTCATGAATATATAAAGTAGTTCATTACAAGTCTCCATTTTTTGTGCAAATATAATGAGAAACCTCTAACCCCACCTCCTTTCCAAAACCTTGCACAAACAAATCAGGAGGGACAGTAAATAATCATTCTTTACCGAACCCAGACTGTCAGGTGATTTGCAGGTTGTGGTTTGGTATCTGAGCCAATTACCAGAATGAAATTTTATTTGGGATATATATTACAGTGATGGTTTCCAGGGCTTTTAAATTGGTTAAACATTAGAAAACACAGCTTTTTCTATGGGTAGGTGAGTTTCTTTAATTTATTGCACAAGCATTTACTAAGCATACTCTACTATTCACAGCATTGTGGTTAGTGTTATGGAGCTATCAAAAGTGTGCTAAATGTAAGTCTGTGCCCCTGAGAAACTTGAGAGAGGAAAGAGATCTTCCTTCTGTAACTCAGTATATGGAATTGCCATTTGGTAGGTCAAATATTGGTAATTTCAGGTGATGCAACTTAAATTGTATTTTTAAAAAGCTAAAGTAAAAAAGTGGCACCAGCAGGCTAAGACCCAATAGTAAAAAGGAGAGGAATTGTGCTTCAGGCAGGGGTCTCTTCAACCTGCCACTGCTGTGTAATTATGTAAAGCTAATAACTTCATAACCTCATTTTAGAGTTACTATTGTTTGTACTGCCTCCATTTGTGTTTTTAGAATCCAGCTCGTAAACCTATAATTAGAAGAAGTATCAAAGTGCCTACTTACCCACTTTTTATTTGTTTTCTAAGGTTGTAATTGTCTGTAAGTGCTTGCATGGCTGACAATTCAGCAAACAGAATGGTTTTCAAATATCCTCATTGCAGCCTTCGTGATGTTGCTTTCTGTTTCATTCCTCACCTTGAAGCTATTCAGTCTTTCCCACTTTTAATTCCACTCAAAAGAAAGAAAATGTTTATTTTCGATTAGTCTTCCATAGCTTGATAGTTTCCTTTTGCCTCTTTAAAGGGGCCAGAGGAAATTAAAATCAAAGACAGTATGTCATTTGACTCTACTAGTCAAAAGATGGGTACTTTCCTCTCCCTCTGTACTGGAAGGGTTTTGAGATTTATTTCTTTAGTCAACTGCCTCTTAATTCTTGGCACCCTCTGCGTTTAGCTGATGACAGCTTTTCTAAAGCTTATCCTTGCACCCCATGTGTCTTTGAAAGAATTTCTTCTCTTGTTGTTTTCATAAATAATATGTTGCACAAGTTGAAATAATTGATTCTGATGTTACATGCTTAGTCCTGGATAAGTGAGAGATATGACTGTCCTGTCCTGTGATGATCCGAGTTTTGTTCTCTATGACCTTACCATTAATAAACGAGTAAGGTTTGTTTCCTATACATTTGACTCATCTGGGGAGATTTTTATAATGCTGAGGTCAAGTTGCATCCCAAAGCAATCACATCAGGATGTCTGCAGATGGGACCCAGGCATCAGTATTTTTAAAGTTCCCCAAGAAGGAGAACCATGGAGTTGGGACAGGTAAAATGAGTGGAGTATCCAGTCTACAGCACAGTTAACCAGTAGAACAAGCAGTGTGCATTGGAATGAAATGAGCTTGGGTTTGAAGTTCAGGTCTACCACTTGTTATGTGAACTTGCATGTTACTTAAATATTTCTGAGCTTCTGTTTCATGATTTGTTGCATTTTATAGATGACAAGTTTTGTTGTGAAGATTAAATGAGATAACACCTGTCAAGTGCCCAGTATGGGCCTATCAGCAGTAGATGTCAAAGAATATTAGCTTACTCCTTCTCTCCTACCTCTTTTAATATAGCAATTATAACAAAATATTTCATGGTGATAAAATGTGTGATTTTACTACCTTGGGGGTGATTTATTTGTTCATTTATTTAACTTTTTATTTTGAAATAATGTTAGAACTACACAAACATTGCCAAGATACAATCGAGAGTTCTCTTAAACCCTTTACCCAGCTTTTCCTAATGTCAACATTTTGCATAGCTATAGTGTATTTACCCAAACTGAGAAATTAACATTGGATATGATGTTTTTAACTAAAATACAGATTTTATTCTGATTCCACCAGTTTTCCACTCATGTCCTTTTCTGTTCCAGAACCTAATCCAGGACCCCACACTCCATTTAGGTGTCATAGTTCCTTAATCTCTGCCAGTCTGTGGCAGTTCCTCAACAGTGGGAAAACTGTGTTTTCTAATAACTGGTCAGTTATTCCATAGAATGCTTCTCAATTTGGGTTTGTCTGATATTTACTCAGGGTTGGATTGCGTTTCTGCATTTTGGTGAGAATTCCACAGAAGTGATTTGCCCCTTTCAGTGTATCTTATTAGGGTGTACATTATGTCATTATGCATAGGCTTTTTTTTTTTTACATCATTAATGAATAGTTAGCAAAATTAAACACATTATAGGGTACCTATCTAGGAGGGACATCTACTGAAATAGAAGACCCCAAATGGTAAATGATTTGGAGGACTACTTAGAAATAGAAATAGCTTCTTGGCAAATTGGAGGAAACGGTCACAAGTAAACATAATGATTCTCAATAAGGACAATGCTCATTGGGAGAACCAAGCTGCTTAAGCATTAAATAGAAAATAGTTGGTTAAAGAACATGATGGGAGATAATGGTCTTTGTAGTTATGAATGACTATAAAAAACCATGTGCCAGGATTCCAGTTGTAAAAGTCAACATGAAATGGGGATTCTGCAAGATATTTAAAGTTACAGATATCTTTTTAAGGAAACATTGAAATGGGCTTATTCAGCAAAAGAAGGAAGTGCTGATGGGGGATTTAATTATCTTTGAGTACAGTATATGAGGGAGCTCTGAAACCAAAGACCGGTGACCAGCTGTTTTGAAGCTTCACAAGAATAGATTTCAAGTAAACAGGCTTAAATAGCAAAGAGTGAGATTTAGATCAAAAGAGAATAAAAAA
>JAQZBX010102422.1:0-11157 GCA_029593785.1 Cabassous unicinctus | reverse complement strand
ATTTCCAATTTCATTCCGTTGTGGTCAGAGAAATTACTTTGTATAATGTCAATCTTTCTGAATTCATTGAGAGTTGTTCTGTGGCCTAGCATGTGGTGTATCTTGGAGTATGTTCCATGTGTCCTCGAGAAGAATGTAAATCCTGCTGTATTTGGGTGTAGTGTTCTGTATATGTCTATTAAGTCCAGGTCCTCTAATGTATTGTTGATAGCCTTTGTTTCTTTAGTGATTCTCTGTCTAGATGTTCTGTCTAATGATGATAATGGTGTGTTAAATTCCCCTGCTATAATTGTAGAGGCATTTATTTCTCCACTTAATTTTTCCAGGGTTTGCTTCATGTATTTTGAGGCACCCAATTAGGCACATAAATGTTTATGATTGTTCTCTCTTTTTGAGAGATTACCCCTTTTACTAATATATAGTGTCCATCTTTGTCTCTTATCATAGTTTTGCATTTAAAGTCTATTCTGTCTGATATTAGAATAGCTACTTCGGTCCTTTTTTGGCTATTGTTACTTGTAAAATGGATTTCCAGCCATTCACTTTAAGCCTCCTTGAATCCCTGGGTCGAAGGTGGGTTTCTTGTAGACAGCATATAGATGGATTATATTTCCTTATCCATTCTGCCAATCTGTGTCTCTTGATAGGTGAATTTAGTCCATTAACATTCAGTGTTATTACTCATAACGAATTTCTTACTTCAGCCATTTTTCTTTGGGTTAATGTAAGTCATAACTTGTTTGTTTTTTTTTCTTGTTAGTTGCTTTTAAACTCTCCTCCAACTCTCTCTCCCTTGTTTTTTCCTTCAACTTGTAGAACTTCCTTTAGTGTTTCTTGAATTGCAGGTTTCTTATTAACATACTCTCTTAATTTCTCTTTATATGTGAATATTTTAAATTCTTCATTATTTTTGAATGCCAGTTTTGCTGGGTAGAGAATTCGTGGCTGGAAGTTTTTTCTTTTAGTATTTTGACTATGTCATACCACTGTCTTCTTGCCTCCATGGTTTCAGCTGTGACATCAGCACTTAATCTTATTGTGCTTCCCTTGCTGCCTTGAGTATTTTCTCTTTGTCTTGAGCATTGGACATTTTGACAAGTATATGTCTTGGAGTTGGCCTGTTGGGATTTATACTGTTTCGTGTGCACTTTGCTTCCTGGATCTGCACATCCATCTCTCTCAATAGGGTTGGGAAGTTTTCAGCCATTATTTCCTTCAACACCTCTTCTGTTCCCTTTCCCTTCTCTTCTCCTTCTGGGATGCCCATTATGCGTATCTTTGAGCATTTTGTTTTGTTGGTTAATTCCCTGAGTCCCTGCTGGATTTTATTCTATCTTTTTGTCTATTTGTTCTACTATCTGTTTTATTTCAGCTGTATTGTATTCCACATCACTAATTCTTTCTTCTGCCCATTCAAATCTGCTGCTATTTGAATCCAGCATGTTTTTTGTTTCTTGGATTGTGCCATTGGTCACCATCATATCCATTATCTTTTTGGGAGTGTTTACGATTTCTTCTGTATGTTTTCCCAGTGCCTTCTTTATATTCTTTATCTCTTCCTACACTTCTTTAAGTTGGTCCATGATATTTGTTTGGAAAGCTTTGATTAGTTGTTCAATGTTCTGCTTCACTTCCTGGTTTTTAGTTAGTTCATTGGATTGGTCCATATTTTTCTGTTTCTCAGTGTGGTTTGTGATTTTTTTTGCCCTCTAGTCATCATTTTATCTTGATAGATTTATTCAGTTGATTAGCTTCTCTCTCTGCTCTAGAGTTTTATTTCGCTGGTGGTTCTGCATGTGTGTAAATTTTCTCTTTGATACTTTTTCTTCTTATTTTATTCTCTTGCTTCTTTCTATGTTCTCTTGAAGGCAAATGATTAGAGCTGGAGGAATTGAAAGATGTGAGAAAGGATGAAGATTAATAGTAATATTGATAAGTTGAAGAGGGGCCAAATAATACTTAATAAAGTGAATATTTAACTCTTGTAGTCAGTGTAGAGTAATAGGAAAGAAAGTGGAGTACCTATATTGGACTGGGAAACCAAATAGAGGAATATATATATAATGATTTAGAAGGCTAGAATTATGAGGAGGGAGAGAAAGAGTTAAGAAAAGGCTGAAAGGAAAGAGCTAACATTAATTTTAAAAGAAGAGAACAAAATAGAGGGAATAGATATTGACACCCTTGAGTTGTGGGCATATGGAAAAATGTGGTATTTAATAGCCACAACAGAAAGAAGGCAGAAAGATGAGGGAAGAATAAGAGACAGTTTGGAATACAAAATCAGTATATAGAGAGAATGGGAAATTACTGAAGAAGAAGCACAGCAAAGAAGAGACAAGCTAGCAGCACATAATTTTTAAAAAATGAAAGAAAGAAGAAAAGGGGGAGGAAAGAGGAAAGAAAAGCAAGAGACAACAAATAAACAGAGAAAAACCAAACAACCACACAGGCGAGCAGTTATACAAAGCTAAGGGGGATCAATAATCCCTGGGGTCCCTGCGGATCCTCTCAGCCTGCTTGTGTTTATCAATCACTTTCCCCACAGGGTTCTATATACAGGTCCTGAAGAAGCTTTTGGCTATTAAACTAAATTAAAAAGAATTTATTTTTCATTTATTGAAGTGACTGTTTTATTTATTTATTTATTTATTTTTGGTGTAATACAGGACCAAAAATAAGTCCTCCTCTAGACCACCCCCCTCATGGAGGGGACCCTAACTGGGCTTGTGGAAGTTAATCAAGCACTTCCCAATTTCTTGTTTCCCCAGGGACACTAAAGTTCTGATGTTTGTCACTGCAGAATGCTAAAAATGGCCGACTCCGCGCTTCTGGATCAGAGCCCCAGCGTCACCGTGCTGCTGGTAAATCAGGTTTACTCAGCAGATTTGCCTCTCCCCTCAGCCTGGCGCTGCTTCAAGCTGGCTTATCTGCTCCCCAAAGTTATGAGGGGGTTCAGGAAGGCAAATCAACAGCAAAAATATCCCCCTCTGCTTTCTGTCAGAACTCTCCCTCTTTTGGAGAGTTCTCCCTCTTCCCAGCTCTGTGGGACCCAGGGCTTATCCCTGGGCAGCTAGTCAAATCAACTCCCCCAGCAGATTCACCCCTCCCCTCCTCTGGGTGCTGATTCACTGCAGCTGTTTTGTTCGTATAAGTTGCAAGGGGCTTCAGGCAGCCAAATCCCCAGAAAATAAAGCTCTCTTGCCAGAGCCCCCCCTCAGAAAACACCCCACTAGCACCAGGACCTGTCACCCAGTTACTGGACGGGAGTCACAGTTCCAACCAGCTTTTTTCTTTTCCCCTAAGTTTGGGGTTCAGCCGACTGTGTTAACTACCACAGGCAGGCTTAAAACTCACAAATCTCTACTGTTCAGTCCACACTGTCAATCTGCCCAGACAGATGTCCCAAGCTTCTCATTCCACACACCCACAGCACAGACCACCAGGCAGGACCCCGTCCACTATCCACCATGATCTGGGAGCTGTCCACAGTTGCCCTCCTAAGCCAATACCATCTTTTAAACCTCCTAATGGGTTTTAAAAGGAAATGATATTTGCTATATCAAATGATGCTACTAGGTTTATAAAGCTTTTTTTCAGAAATGGGAAGGGATAAAAGAAGCAAAAAATTATGAGTCATATATAAGAAAATGTAGCAGAGATATTACACAGGGTCTTAGTCAATAGAGACCAATAACCTTAATAGGACACATACCAGCATATTCCCTCTGTATGGAAGAGTGTCCTTTGCCATGTTTGGAATTCTTTAAAAAATTTGGAGACAAACATTTAAAACATTTAGGGTCTGCTTTTATTTTTGCTAAAATGTTACTTTTACTTCCAAAAATAGTTGTTCTAAAAAACAACACAGAATTTTAGAACACTCATGATTTCCTATTTAACATTTTGATTATATGAAGATATACATGTTTAATTAAATTTACCATTTATATCATCCTATCATCTTAAGGTGCACATATTGCACTTTAGAGAAAGTTGCATGCAAATTGCATTAAACCAACTAAAATAAATGCATGTTGTTAAGAATATATTTTACATTTTACCCAAAAAATACAGATGCTACAACATTTTGGTTGTAATGAGGTGTTTTATACCAACTCCCAAGGACCAACTTAAGGCCTGGCTTCTCTTCTGTGGAAGGGGAAACAGTAAAAAATTTACAGATGGAAGGACATCTCATGTATCATGTGTCAAACAAGCCCATATGAACTTACACAACAATATTCCTTGTATAATGCAGGTATATTCTCAGAAATTTTAAAGGAAATATCCATTTATATCTAATGTTGAACTCTTGGAATATAACTTAAGTTCTATTTGTCTTAATTATATATTTGTAAATATCAACATCTTTCTCTTGTCCTTTATTCAAACTTTTCAAATATTTTTTTGCTTACCTTATTGAACCCACTTATTGAATGTTTTTTTTTTAACTTAGGCACAGAGTAATCAATATTTAATCAATCACCAAATATTTGTTCAAAAGCAGCTGAAGAGCCACCACCTTTGTGTCACAGGAATGTATAAAAGGAAAACAAAACCAAGGCAAGATTTTAGAAGAAAGTGCAGTTTGAGCTGAAGAAGGTGAATAGAAGTGGAAAGACAGAAGAAATAGGAATTTGCTCAGTACCACATTCAACTTTCAGCCTTGAACATACATCAACTCATTTACCTTCATTGAAGGATAGTATTATTATATCAACCACCAAATGAAGAAATAAGCAAATGAGAGAGGTTAAGTAGCTGTCAAGCCATTTATATTCTCATTGCAAATCCCAAGTTTTTGACCCTCGTCATTTCACAGCTTGATTATTTCAAGAGCCTTTTTTAAAATTTTTTATTATTATGGGTAAAAATCAAAATTTTCACAATGCATACCAATATTTGTAAAATGAAATATAAATACATATGTGTATATGTGCATTTGCTTACATAAATGTTATTTCATATATATATATATATATATAATATATATCTTAAAAATATATATAAAATATGTATATATTTAAAGGTCCTTAGATTACCCAAATATTACTCAGTAATAGCCTTTCTAACACATGTGCCAAAACAAAAAAGTAAGCATTCCTTAGCAAGCCATCCATGGTCCTTCATTGTTTGTCTCTGCCTAGAGATCCACCTTCTTTTGCTGCTTTTGCACACACACTTGCCTTGAAGACATGCCTAAGTGTAGTAACAAGCATGCCAATGTTCTTTGGTACATCAGTGATTACTTCTGTCCTGAATATCCTTAGCTGCCTGGTAGGCAGCCTTCAAGGTTAGTCTGAAATATTTTCTCCTCCATGAAGCTATTTATACCTTGCATACCCAAGAACAGATGTGTACTTTCTCAACTGCTTCTGTCAGTAGCACCTATTATGTTAAATCATAATTATTTTCATGCCTCTATTGCCTCTCCTATGAATGAGTCCTTTAAAAGCAGGACCTTTGTCTTATTTATCTAAATGCTCCAGTGCAAAATCTTGCATCTGCTTAGCATCTGGCATATAGTAGATGCCCTGTAAATATTTGGTATAAAAATGGATGATCAATACATGAAATAAGTAAGACATTTTCAAAACTATTTAAAGACTCAATGAGAGGAGTATTTAAACCTAACACTCCTCCTTGAGTAAATGTAGATTTCATACATAAACTATTTATTATGTGCTCTAAGAAGGTCACTACCAGTAACTCTCAAGAAGAAAATTGCAAAATCTGCTTTTGGCATTTTTTTCAATTCTTATACAATAATGGGAAGTAACTGGAGATAATTAAGAAGTAATATTTTTGTAAAATTTCTTATGGGTTGAAATTCCCATAAATTCTGTCCATAGTATTTATGATACACAAACATTCTGTGCATATTTAATAAACAGGGCTTGAGGTAACCTAGAGTCTTAAATAGGGAGGATGTCAAACATTTCTTCTTCACTTTGCTTGATGTGACTGTAGTAATAACTGACTTGGAGGCTCATCCCACTGTGAACTCTAACATTCCTCAGTCCACCCTTCATGCATTTATACAGGTTTCATGGACTTGAAGTGTTTTCATATAAGCTTTCTTGCTTTTAATCACAAGGTGTTAGATTTTTTATGCCATGTGCTTGTACAAAGACTGACTTTTCATGTGCATAGAAGGAAATTAAAGAAGACATTCACTACTTCTGAGTTTCTCAGAACCACAGTTTGTTGATTAGGTTGCTCATATTTTTTAATGAAATATATCCCCAGCTGCTGAAAATGAAAGGGTTCCCTGGAGATAAGAGAGGGAAATTGCAGCTTCTCCCTGAGTTCCCCAGTGGCACTCCCTTTTTACTGTGGTCACCATGAAATAGCCTGACTACAGAAAATGAAGTATTTCATTTATTATTTGGGTATTTTCACCCACTTCACTGGAGGCCTTATGAATCTGGGTAAGTATCCTCTCTCTCAGGGATAGCCAGAGCCCAAAGAACTCAGATGCTGCTAAGGGGCTGTTACCCTTCACTTAACTCAAGCAACAATGTAGAAACTCATTCATATTCCTCTTGAATTTCCCAGAGAGTCCCCAGTTTTCCTTTTGCAATCATGAATCAGAAAAAAGTGCTATTAAAATAGTGGTTCTTAACCTTTTTTTGCTCCATGGACCCCTTTGCCTACCAGGTGAAAAACATGGACCCTGTCTCAGAATGTAGTGGCAGATAGTTTTATAACACACAACATTGGCATGTCTTTAAATTCAATTTTAGGATTATTCAAAATTAATTGAAGCTCACAGACCCTCTGAAATCTTTCCATGGACTTCTTGGGCATCTGTGGACCCATGGTTAATAACTCCTGAACTTAAAGAATGAAATATCTATAAGGAAATTTAAGCTAGGATGTAAAAGACTTGTACACAGAAAACTACAAAATATTACTAAAATAAATCAGACAGCAGCTAAATATGAAAAGACATTCCATGTTCATGAATTGGAGAATTGTTAGGATTTCTATTCTACCAAAAGCAATGTGTAGATTCAACACAATCCCAATCAAAATTACTTTTGGTAGAAGTGGAAAAGCCAATTATCAAATTTATATGTAACTGTATGGGGACTCAAAACATCAGAGATCTCTTGAAAAAAAAATGCTTATGCAATTCTCAGCAGAATCTCATTGATTGTCAAAGTAAGTATTATCTCAAATAGTGGGCTCCTGAGGGCTCTGGAGACATCCAGGCACTATAGTCAGGGCAGATAGCTCAGGAATTTGATGCATTGCCAGCGAGCCCACTTTGGAATTTATGCTCTCCAGTGTGACAGAGTGAGACTTAGTTGTGGTTTCCACACACAGGGCTCTTCTGTCCCTTCTATTTGAACCTATAATTAGTACTAGAGCTGATAGGTGTACATCCAAGAGACTTAAATCTTTGGGATGTCCATTTACCAGCTGGGCTCTTAATCTCAACAAAGTTGCAACATCTACTCTCCAGTTCATTGGACTCATTCAGGACAACTAACAAGGAGATGATGATTGATGGACAACAACTATCCCAAGGAACTGAGAGAGTCTACAATTGCAAGCAATAGAGTCCCATCCATCTGCCCTATGGGATTGAAGCCCTGTACCAATTAGAGGTGGAGTGGACATCACTATCACAGAATCCTCTGGATTGGGGAATGAATTATGACTAAAGTAGACTCACTAGTATTCTACTATAGACTTATTGTCATTGATGGAAGAACTTATATGATTGATGTGGAGGCAGTGACCACTGGAGTTTCTGAGAGAAGGGAAAGAGGAAAATAAGTGTAATATGGGGGCATTTTTGGGACTTGGGAATTATCCAGAATGACATTGCAATGACAGATACAGGCCATTATGTACCTTGCCATAACCTACAAAATTGTGTGGGAGAGAATGTAAATAACAGTGCAAACTGTAATCCATGCTTAGTGGCAATGCTCCAAAATGTGTCCACCAATTGTAAAAAATGTGCCACAGTAATAAAGGATGTTGTTAATGTGGGAAAATGTGGAAGGTGTAGGAAACAGGGAATATGGGAATCCCTTATTTTTTTTTTATGTAACATTTATGTAATCTAAGTATTTTAAAAATAAAAAATAAAATAAATTTAAAAAAAGAAGAATGAAGGAAGTTGGAGGAATTAACCTTTCCTATTTTAAAACTTAATAAAAAGACACAGTAATCAAAACAGCATGGTGCTGGCACAAGCAGACATAGCCCAATGGAATCAAATAAAAGATTCAGAAATAAACTCTCACATCTACGGCCTATTGATTTTTGACAAGGTACCAAGTTCACCTGATAGGGAAAGAATAGTCACTTCCACAAATGATGCTAGGGCAACTGGATATCCATATGCAAATTTGTTTACAATATACAAAAATCAACACAAAATAGGTCAAAGACTTAAACATAATGAACAAAACTATAAAATTCTTAGAAGAAAACATAGAGAAGTATGTTCTGGACTTACTGATAGGCAATAGTTTCTTAGACTTTATACGAAAAACCCAAGCAATGAAGAAAAATAGGTAAATCAGAGTTCAACAAAATTATAAACTTTGTGCATCAAAGGACTTCATCCTTTGAAATATTTGGAAACCACACATCCAATAGGGTTGAATACCCAGAATATATATTTTAAAACCATACAACTCTACAAAGACAAAAAACCCTATTAAAAATGGACAAAGGACTTGAATAGATATACCTCCAAAGAAGATATACAAATAACCAAACTGGAAGATAGTTTGGTAGTTCCTCAGAAAGTTAAACATAGAGTTACTGTATGAGTTAGCAAGCCCACTACTAGATATATACCAACAAAACTGAAAGCAGGAACTTGAACAGGTATTTTCATAACTATGTTCACATTGGCATTATTCAGAAATTCCAATAGATGGAGGCAACCCAAGTGTCCAGCTCCAGATTAATGGATAAATCAAATTTGTGTGTATCTATGTATGCATATATTTATATATGTGTGTTTGTGTGTATACACATATGATGGAAAATTTTTTATTATTCAGTGATGAAAAGAAATAAAGTTCTGTTACATGTAACAACATGGATAAACCATGAAAATTTCATATGGGTGAAATAAATCATAAGCAAAATCATAGAGTCAGGAACTAGAATACAGTTTAGCAGCAGATGGGTGGAGGTAGAGAATGGAGAGTTAAGACTTAATTGGTAGAGGATTTCTGTTCAGGATGATGGAAACCTTGGGACTAATGGTAGTGATGGCAGTACAATATTGTGAACACAAAAGCATTGAACTATATATTTGAGTGGGGTTAAAAGGGGAAATTTTAGGTTGTGTATGGTTATTAAAATGAAAGTTTTTAAAAACCATAAGACTATGTGACACAAACAGTGAACACCAATATAAACTATAAACTCTAGATAATAGAAAAATTATAACAGTATTCTTTAATCAATTATAACAAAAGTACTACACTGATGTCAAGTGGTAGGTAATAAGAGAAGGTATTTGGAAACTCTGTGCTATCTGCATAATTTTTCTGCAATCCTACATCATTCTAATGAAAATTGTTATATTAAAAATAAATGCACTGTATCTCAATATAATTATAAACACTATATTAATGACATAAAAAAGAAGATTTCCCAAAGACACGAACAAATATATGCACATCAATGTTCATAGCGGCATTGTTCACAATTACCAAAAGTTGGAATCAGCCCCAGTGCCCATCAACAGATGAATGGATAAGCAAAATGTGGTACATACATACAATGGAATATTACTCAGCTGTAAGAAGGAATAAAGTGCTAACACATGGAATAACATGGATGAATCTTGAAGACCTTATGTTGAGTGAAACAAGCCAGGCATTGAAGGAAGAGCAGTATATGACCTCAGTGATTTGAATTGAGGAAAGTGAGCAGTCTCTGAGAACCATTGTCTGAAAGACAGGTTAACAAGTGAGAGAAAGAGAAGAGTAGGTTGTGAGTCATCACCCATATGGACATAATCTATCATAAAGGGATAGAATATAGTTGCATATTGAAGGATAGGACAGATGGGCAGTGATATTATTGGGTTTGGTGGTGCAGGGTTGACAGGTGGGTAGATTAGGAAAGGCAGGTTAGAATACCCAGGGCATGTAACTATAAATCTTGCCATTCCATGAGTCAAGATAGGGGAGTGTCATGTGCCCTAGGAGGATGGAGAAGAAGGAACAAAAAAGATCAAATGGGGTATTTAGTGGTCATGGGAAATGTTTTTCATTACCTTACAGTAATGGACACAGGACATGGTAAATATCATCAAAAATTATTAAACTGTACCATCTAAATTGTAAACTATACTGTAAACCATTGACAATGTTTAGTTGCTATATTTCATTATCTGTATAACAGTTATATCAATGCTAACATCCATAAAAAAAGGTTTTAATATGGGGTGAGGAAGGGGGAGGGAGGTTGGGTATGTGGGAGTCTCTAGTATTCTGTGTGTGACTTTGCTGTGATCTAAAACTTCTTTGAAAATTAAATGAAAATTTGGGAGACACTGGGGAAAGAGAGGGGGAAAGTGTCATGGTACATTGGACATTCGATAATGCAGTGATAAAAGGAAAAAAGAATAATTTTTTAAAAAGGATTTATTTTGTTTTTTCCTGTTTTTTTGAATGTCCCAATCCACTAATTATATTTCATTTTTAGCCCCCTGCGTTTCCTTGTATTTTATCTCTTGCATTTAAGCTTATCATTATTATTTCATTTTCTTATTAATTGTATTTGGTTATTACATGGGCTTCATCTTCAAGGAAGGTTTAGATCACAGAAGGGTTACAATGGGGGCTGCAGAGGATCATTGATGTGGGGTGTCTGGGATGGGGGATTCACAGCAGCAAATTCATCTGAATATACATGAAAGATATATAAAATTATTTAAATGATCAACGGATGGGACATGGTCACGGTGGGTAGACAATCACTCAATAAATGAGGGAATCTGAATTCCCAGCCTGGAGAGCTCTGCCACATTCTCCAAGGGAGCAGCAACAGTCCCGAGTGCAGGGGCAGTGTCTGGCAAAAGAGGATGGCTCACTGATGTATTTTTGTTATTGATGACTAGCCTTATGAGTCTTTGCTCTTGTAATTGAAACTTAGCCTACTGTT
>JAQZBX010102421.1:0-11161 GCA_029593785.1 Cabassous unicinctus | reverse complement strand
GGGGGGGGGGGGGGGGGACAGGGTAAGTGATGCTTTCTACTTTCCCACCTGGGAAAAAGTTTTGCTTTTCAGACAACTGATTTGTAACAAAGTAGTGTCTGCCCTCTGGTGGCTACATACCCCAACTACAAAGCTTTTAGAGAGGCTTAAAAGTTTTGAAAGATATCGAGTTTCCTCTTTGAAGTAATATTAGAAACTAAAGTTAGTTACTGAATGTCCTGGTATACTCATTCTTGTAAAGTGACTATCTCAGGGCCTTTAATTTATTTCTTGACGCATCTACAATTTTTGAGGTTTATCGACTTTGAACTATATTGCAAAAACATTCCAGGATATTTTAATGCTTTTTTTTGTTTTCTACATTTGCATATTCTTTACACATGCTATAAAAGGCCGTGTACTCTTAACCCCTGCTAACTATAGAAGCAGGATGTGCCCACCTGCATGCCTCCTTCACTGTGTCCCTGCAGGCCCAGGGCTGCTCCTTCTCCCAGGTAGCCAGAGGCAGATGGTCTCTCTATGGGGCCAGGTCAGCACCTGGGCTTTTGCAGCCAGTCTTATAGCACAGCTAGGCATGCTAAACCCTCGGCCCCTGGGCCAGTGGATTCCATAATCTCTCTAACCAGGTTACAACTTCCTACTTTGCTGACCTCCTTGCTCCTTATGATCCCAGGCACACGTCATGACTACTGCCCTAGCTTGTTTGGGAAGTAGCACTTGCTTTTGGGGGAAGGTCCTTGACTTGGTCACCCCAAGCTCTCTACCAGTCAGGACTCCTTCAGGGACATTCAGGTGCCAGACATAATTCAAATAGATGTGATAATATACAAACTGAGAGAATTCATTAATTACACTTTTTTAAAAAATGATAGCTATGTTTCTCTGGTAATCAGCTTTTTTGCTCTCTTTATGGAAAGTCAAGTATAATCTTTTACACTTCTTTTCTTCAATTACCAGATTGCTAACATAAGTATTGTATCATTCTTTTAAACTAAGAACTTAAGTAAGACAATCAAAAGTAAATGAATTTTGGTAGACAGAAAGTGAGAAAAGTTGGGCATCTATTTTCCTACTTAACCATAGTAAAAAAAAAAATCACCAAATTTAAGGTATTACCACTACGTAATCACATACTAGTAAAAACCACCACTTTCTCTAAAAATGGGCTAGAAGTTAGAAATAGAAGCTTCTTAAAGTAAATCACCAACAGAAAGAAAAATCAGCTAATCTGTGACAGTAAATATTTATTCCTTGTGGTACACATCAAATATACAGTGGTCTGCATTAGAATAATATTTATTCACAAAGAGAAATGAATTACATGTTATTGTGAAGCAGCATGCCACTTTTTTAAAAAAAACAGAGGCATACCATACAAACATTATTGAAACTAGCAGCTAGAATAGCTGTATTTATTAAGAGCTGTAATAGCTATAAATATAATTTGACATGGAACATGTTAATAATTTATCTTCACATGGGAAAAAGACACTTTCCAAACAGTATGTACAGTATGACCCCATTTTAAAATATTTGTTATTTTTATTTACATATTTACACACAAGTACAACACATTCACAAATCTGGAATGTGGTTTCTTTCTTGGTGGTAGGATTAAGGTAATTTTTATTTCCTTCTCTTTACCTATCTGTGTTTTCTGACAAAGAATTCTGATGTAGCACTTGTGTACTTTTTAATTTAAAAGTTATCCTTAAAAGAAGACAAAGTAAAAATACCCCATGGATATTGTTAAGTGTTGTTCTGGGCTACCACCAAGTCCTTCATCAAGAAAGGTCAGCGTTGCTGAGTAAATTTGAGACAGCTTTTCTTGACTGGGGACGTCTCATAGGATGGTGGGGCTTGAGGGGAGAAAAATGCACAGAGAGCACCACTGTTCCAGGATCTCGTTTGTTTCCAGCGTTTTCTGATTCTGAAATTCCTCCATGTCTCTACATTCCAGACTGACTAAGGAATAAAAAGAGTGTGTTTTGCAATAACTGGTTTTTGCTGCACTCTACTGGAACATTCCTTAGTGTTCTGCACAAAATGATCAATAAAGAACGCCTGGGTCTTTGCTACATCTGGTAAAAATGTTCTGATAAAGGTTCTCCACATTTCTATGGAAAATTAAGAATATTCTTTAATAAATGGGATACAGTTTCCAAACATACATGCCAAATGTTACCAGGTTAATAACTGGTTACCCATGCAATAGTTATTTACAATATGGTAGAGGTGGTATTTTAAAATATTTCACACTCCCTCAGAGCTCGATCTTTTCTCATCTCTTCTAAACAAATTTAATGATCTACTTCAATTTTGTACAAGCTGCTGTCAATTCCCTGGAGGCACCTAACCAGACTCACGGTTTGTAGAATCATTTGTTATGTTAAAAAAAAATCCTCCCCAAATTAAAGCAGACTGTTTTGTAGTTTGTTGGGAAATAGTCAAATGACTTACACCTGCTTTGTCTAATTACCAATCCCTCAGCTTTTACTCCCTCCCTCAAAACGCACCTGCACTCAACATTGAGCATGAAGCTCTTTCGGTGAAAAGTAAATCAATTTGTGTTGGCACAAGATTCCACCAAACAGTGTCTAGAGAGGCCTCAATAACACAGATGCAATGGAAAGGAATCGTGGCTGACTTGTTTCAACAATCTTCCAAGGGCAGTGAGGAAAAATTTTCACCTTAGCCCTGTCTTGGGAGTTGCAAACACAGATGTTGGCAAGAATCCCAGCATACACAAAATACTTCTCAATTTTTACTAATACCTGCTAAAATTATGTTTTGGCCTCTTTGCCTGGAAAGAAAAGTATGGTATGACCCCTTCTTTTGACTTTATAATCTGCATAAATCTCTTGAAGAGTGTTCACAGGGAAAGTTTCCATGGAACATTTCTTTTGCAAAAGAAAAAAAAAAAAAAGCAGAGGCCTCCTCAGCATCTCTCTCCGTGGATTTCTCTGCTCTCTTTCAAACAAGAGTAGGGAAAGTCAGGAGTCCACAGGCCACAGAACAAACACGCGGAACAGCCTTAGTGGGGATCCCTGCCCAAACCTTCCAAAGCATTCTCACAAGCCGAGTGTGTACGTGCCTGGTGTGCCTGTGCTGAGCTGGCAGCAAACCCAGACCTGGTGGCCAAGATTGCCAGGGTCTCATTTTGTATAAACGACCTGCTACAAAAACATGGTATTGTACACAACGCACTGGCCTGGCAGAGGGAAGGTAGTCCACACGGAGAACAAGCCCTGGGCCAGCCCTTCAAGTCCAGTATTTCGTGGAATCCACGTGGGTCCCACAGATAGGCAGCAGAGGAGTCAGGATCAAATCCATATCTGACTGACCCCAAAATCTCTTTCAAGCTCACAAAAGTGCCTCTGAGACCCCAGTTCTTGTCCAATCTCAGCTACTAACAGTTGAAGGACTTTAAGCAGGACATTGAATAGTTGGGGCTTCCTAATTTCTTCTGTGAAATGAGGTAACTGAACCTAATTTCTGAGATTCCTTCAAACTCCTAAAGTCCATTATTCTCAGGATTGACTCTCTTTCCCTTTTCCTCACCCTTGCCATTTTTTTTTTTTTTTTTTTTTTTAATGAAAAAGGAATGTAAGTGAAAAAATCCAAGGTAACCCCAAGGGTTCATACGTCAGAACCCCTCTACTGCTAAGTATAAAGTTTGCAATTATCAGTGATGTTCTCTCTGAATCTGACACTTTTTAAAGGTGTATAATGGTTATCATGTAAAAGCAGATTAAATAAAGCACCAAGTGCTACTAAAATATTTACCATGGCTGCAGGAAGATGTATTTCCTAAAGTTTACTATTTATTTTTATTTACTACCAGTTTGCAAAAACAAAAACAAAAACAAAAAAAAAACCCAAATAAACAATTTATCTAACATATTTGGAATCAAATAATAATGAGAGGTGTTTTCACCACACCACCATTAAGGACTGGTTTCACAACATTTTATGACTGCATCATAACCTCTAAGCACATTTATGTAAGATGGCAATGAATTTAATTAGCTAATGTATTACATTTTAAAAGCAAATATTTCAATACTTGAAAATGTAAATAATCTCTCAAATTTTCATCAATTTCTTAATTATTTGACATTATTATCATGGTTATTATTTTCATGGTTAGTTCAAAACGAAAGAAAGAAACACTGTTTTCTAATCTAATTCTTTCCTCAATTACTGGTACATTTTATTTCATTATTGATGTACGATTTTTATTAAAACTCCAAGTCCACATTTTGCTTTTGAAATGATACATATTTTCATTGACTAGCAAATAGTTAACCCCATGCCACAATTCTCCTAAAATAATGTGTGATGAAGAGTAATTAAGGTAGCAAGGGCAAAAGGTTACTTAAGACTTTATTATGGTGTGAGCTTAAATTATAGGTTTTAAACAAGATGTAAGGACCAATGGACATGAAAAAAAAAGTGCAATTTTAGTGGAATGCAGAACAGATTAACTTTTTAACTTTTAATACTACCCAATTGCATAATGGGATTTTGCTAAATGCTACAGGGAGCAGAAAATAAAAGTAACACTGCAAGGTATGCTTGTTAACTACTTCAAGCTAAAGGTATAATTGGCCTAATAAACGCTGTAGTAAATGGACACATTGTGACATGAAGAAGTACTCTGGATTCTGCCATCTGAGTGGCAAGTTTTGTTTGTTGCTTCATTTTAAAAGAGGTAAAAAGATCACAAATTATTAAGGAGTTTTGGTCAGCAGTTCCCAGAATTTCTTCTCAATACTTCCCTAGACTGGAAAAGGCTTCTCCTGCAGGGTTACCTTCTCCCCCATTAAGTCAACTAGAAAGGTGGCCACACCATGCTGTTAAACCCAGCTCTCCCCACAGGGGAGAAGCCACTGGCATTCTGGTCCCCACTGACTGAGGGAGCCAGCAGTTCAATCTGAGCCTCTTTGTAAAGCAGCAACCACAGGGCAGGGGACCAGCCTTTGTTTTCATCTAATTAACTGAGCGAAAACAGTTTCCACTGTGAAAAGACCCTTCATGACCTAGCTCCAAAGCTTGGCAAAAGAGAAATGGAACAGAAGCCAAAGCTTTGGAATTGCAGTCACAGCGTCAAACACTGACCACACACTCAGTCTCCCAAGGAAAGGGAATGCTCATGTGGTCCCTTCTTGCTCCTCCTCATCAGGGGTGAAAATACATCCATCACCCTTCTGACCAGAAGCCTTTCCACAGAAAAGGTGGACTGTATGTTCCAAATGCACTGGCCAAATTTCAAAGGTCTTATCAAAACCAGCAATGCATGGATACATGGATCTGTCCATTAATACATATACAAATAAAAAATCCACATAACCATCCATAGGAACAAATACCATGCTACTCTCGAGAGCACTAAGAACTAATCTTAAATTTCCTCCCGAGATGCTCAGGGCTGTATGCATTCATTCACTCATTCATTCATTCAATAAACTTTTAGATGCCTATCATATGTCAGGCCCTGTGCTTGGTAGAGTGAACCAGATGGCCCCTATCCCCCCTGGACTTAGGATCTAGTAGGTGCAAACGGTCATATGTAATTTCAATCACCCAGCTTCATCCACGCTAAAAGGGAAAAGACCCAAAGTCAAAAAGTGAATGTAGCAGGACAGTAGAAATCTCATTGCTTCCATCTCTCTTCACTATGATGAGCTGGCAATGAAGGGATCTGTAGAGAGAAGCCAGGAGGATATCTGTGTTCTGAGGGAGCAGGTAGAGTTGAGGCCAAGAAGAGTTGAGGCACAGTAATGAGGAAGCAGAAGCTCTGTGAAGAGGAGACATAGAGAGGGAGGAAAGGAGTGTCAGCGGATGTGGCGAGGAGACTGGCGCAGACGTGGGGCAGGAGCTGAGGCGTATTGATGGATCCTGAGACTAAGGCTGCACGTGCACCAGCTGTTGAAGGCCCTTGTGATGCTCTAGAGGCCAAGGAGGCTTCCAGCCCCGCATCCCCACCCCGTCCTTGGTCTGCTCCTCTTCCATGAGGCCTGGTTCTCCAGTGACTGACTGTTTGTCCCGGACACCCCCATTATCTGCTATGAGGACAGCCACTGTCTTCCCACTCCTTTCTCTGCTATCTTCGTTGGAATTGCAAGTAGAAATCTCATTGTTTCCACCTCTCTTCTCTGTGCCTGAATCATTTGGTGAAGTTCCCAAAGAACTTGGCTGAATGAAAGATTGATCATTAGAAACAAGAAGTGGTGATAAGACTGCTGCTTCCATACTTTGACAGTGAAAACTCATCCTGGTAAAATAGAAAATCTCCTTTCTTATAGTCAGGCATATACTAAAGCATTCCTGAATCCTGTGCACTTCGCAGTCTTTGCTAACCAGCTTTGGTTATCCTTGCTTTAGAGCCTGGACAGAGCATCAAAATTCTTCACAACTCAGCACCATTGATTAGAATTGGCGTAGGAAAGGAAAAATTTTGCTACTGTAATCTTGAAGTACATTAAAAGAAAAAAATTTACATACTGAATAAAAGGTTGGACCTAGATGACTAAAGTCAGTTGAAATGCCATGAATCTAGGAGCATGAAATTCTAAAAATAGATAGTATCCAACTTAAATGAATTGCTACATTCCAAAAGTATGTTTATTAGTAGAGTTTTTAAAACCAGAGAAGGAATTTTCCCACTGAGACAATACTCTAAATTGTGTTTATTTCACAAATGGGTCTTCAAAAGACTCTTTTAGCTCATACCATGCCAAAATGGAACTGAACCAGTATACATTTGAACTGAAAAACTAGTAGAAAACAATACAATTATGGGCAGTTAGTATATCATTCACAATAAAAGTTTAAAACAGCTTTGTGGACTAAACCCAAAACCTAACAACTACTTAAAATGCGTCTATTATAGCTGTTGGAGACTGGAAACTACTTCAAGACAGCAACCATTTTTAACATGTTTGTATCCCTCCCCCATTCTCGGTGGTCCTAATATCTATTGAGTAAGTATATTTAAATGGCATATAAGGAAACCTAGGAGCATTAGGGAAGCTCCACATAAAAGGAAAAGGGGATAACAGGGTTTCAGTATCATTTTTTTCTCATTAAAAGGAGACAATTGCCTTCCTCCTCCACTGCCTCCAGGTGACTCGGAATGGCTATTTACACAAGTGAAATGCTTGTAAGCTATGGAATAATGTGGAAATAACATGGAAAACCCCACTAGATTGTAAACTACATAATGGTTAGAGACCATGGCTATCCTGTGCACTGGTGCACTAGTAAGGTCTTCTTTTTTTTTTTTTTAAGATTTTATTTATTTATATCTCCCCCCTCGCTGTTTTGTGCTTGTTGTCTGCTCTCTGTGTCTGCTTGTTTTCTCTTTAGGTGGCACCAGGAACCGATCCTGGGGCCTTCCAGAGTAGAGAGAGGCTGCTCAATCTCTTGCACCAACTCAGCTCCCTGACCTGCTGCGTCCCTCGTTGTCTCAACTCTGTGTCTCTTTTTGTTGCATCATCTTGCTGCACCAGCTCTCCGCACGGGCCAGAGCTTCGTGCAGGCCAGCTCTCTACTCAGGCCAGCTCACTGTGAGGGCCAGCTTCCTTTTCACCAGGAGACCCCAGGAATCGAACCTTGGACCTCCTATATGGTAGACGAGAACCCAATCACTTGAGCCACATCCGCTTCCCACTGGTAAGTTCTTAATGACGAGCTCAGTGGCCTGGCACGTTGTAAGTACTCAAATACTGAATGAATGAATGAATGAATGACCCTAGTCTCTAGGAAATAGCATTTAACAGGTCCTATGAGATTGTGCTGGTCAATATTGTTGTCTTAAACCCTGAAATGTACATGACTTCTCAGTCTATCATTCATTTTTCAATTTTTATGCATGTGGGTAAAAGAACAATTTCCCTTTCTTTATAATTTTATAATAAGAAAAAAAGGCAGCACAACTTCTTGATAAAAGATAACTGAACCACAGGCTCAGAGCCAGGAAACAATACCAGAAGTGGAGGCTACCAAGCAGAAGATGTGACCAATGTGAAGGGGACAGCCTAATCAACACCACAGGGGAATGCAAGCCCAATGTGCCAGGACTTTGGATTTTTCAGGAGAAACCAGAAATCAAAAATTTTAATATAAAATCTCCTGGGTTTTAATTGTAATAACTGGCAAATTTTTAAGTAAAAACACTGTGTGGGCCAATTTTAATGTATGATCAAGAAAATGATGCCAACTTATTCTTACACTGTCCAGAAAGAAACGCAGAAGAGAGTACTCTACTTCATTGGGAATGTTTCAGCAGGCGTGTAAAGACTGTAAATCAGGGCCTCAAGGCCTTCTCCAACATGGAGGGACAGGATTTCAAACTTCTTTAGAATTGAAATCATAAGTGAAGTCCAAGATATAAAACAGGTATCCAGGTTGAAGGCTGACCTTCCCACCCTTTACATGATAGAGTGCGAGGTTCCATTGAGTCTCTAGGGTTCCACTGAAGCCTATTTTGGAAAAACAATAAGTTTGGTGATGAACATTTGGGTGGAAAGAAGGAAGGGGAGGTCTAGAGCAAATCCAAGAGGGGAGAAAATCCAATTAGAGTTGCAATCAGAGGTAAAAATATGTTTTGTAGAATGTTCCACCATAAAGTATTGTGAGTAAAAGCCAAAGGCAGGAAGAAACCTAGTAGTAATAGAAGCTGAGAACTATAGTTTTCCCCAAATCCCTTGAGTTCAGAAAGCATGTATAAGGCAAGATGCCACTCTGACGCCCAGAGCAAACTAGAAGAAACCATTTAGAAGCTGGAAATTGGACTGGGAGTGCTGTACTTCCATCCATACTTCCAAAATTAGACCTGAAAGAGGAACTAGATCATCATAAGTGTCAACAAAGATTGGAGTCAAGGCCTAACCACACTAGAAATTCACACTAAAACTGTAAGACCTTTTTCACGTATAAAACTGGCAAGATTTTTAAAACGATAATTCCCATTGTTGACAGAGATGCTGGGAAATGGTGGGAGAGTGAACTGATACAGAATTTCTTAAGAGAAACATGTATTAGAAGCATTTATAAATGTGTATGGACCTTTGTCCAGCACTTCCACATCTGGAACTTTATCCTGAGGAAATGGTCATAAGTGAGCCCAATAAGATGTGGCTACAGAAGTACTCATATACTACCTCCTTCTCGGTTTATTCTGTGAAGCTGGATTTTTGTTTGGTTGGGTTTTTTGTTCATTTTATTTTGTTTTATTAGAGAAGTTGTAGGTTTATAGAAAAGTCATGCAGAAAATACAGAGTTCCCATATCCCCACAACCACCACTCCCTGTTATTAACACTTTACATTATTATGTTATATTTGTTACAATAGATGAAAGAAAATTATTATAATTGTACGATTAACTATAGTCCATCATTTACATTAGGGTTTCCCTAGTTTGTGTTGTATACTCCCATATTTTTTAAAAATTTTTATTCTAGTAACATATATATAGCCTAAAATTTCCCCTTTTAACCACATTCAAATATATAATTCAGTGCTGTTAATTACATTCACAATATTGTGCTACCATTACCACCATCCATTACCAAAAGTTTTCCATCACCCCAAAAAGAAACTCTGTACCAATTAAGAATTAACTTCCTATTTCCTGCCCCCATCCTCGCCCCTGGTAAACTATATTCTAGTTACTGATTCTATCAATTTGCTTATTCTAATTACTTATTATCAGTGAGTTCATATAATATTTGTCCTTTTGTATCTGATTTATTTCCCTTAGCATAGTGTTTTCTAGGTTCATCCTTTTTGCAGCTGAGTAATATTCCACTGTATGTGTGTACCACATTTTGTTTGTCCATTTGTCAGTTGATGGACACTTGGGTTGCTTTCATATTTTGAATATTGTGAATAATGCTGCTATGACCATGAGTGTGCTTTCAATTCCCTGCTTTCAATTCTTTGGGATATATACCTAAAAGTGGAATTGGTTTGGTTTTTAATTCGCTGTAAGCAGGCTAGCCCTGTCTTTAGCTATTCATGTCAGCGTTCTGTATTTGTTTCCACAGGCAACTATTTGATTTCTCCAGCCTGGCTGGGTGGGCTTCTAAGACAGAACCATGAAGATACATTCTCAAAAGAAAATCCCTGTTAATTATCAAAGATGCTGACAGAGAATGATCAAAGAATCAACATAGCACTTTCTATACTGCTGGTGGCACTATCAATTCATAAACAAGCATAAACTGGTAATTCAGATCAAGAGCCTTAAAAATGCTCATATTCTTTGACCTTGTAATTACTAATGCTATCAAACTAGAAATGAATATTTGGAAAGATGAAGTACCTTACAACGTCTTTTCTTGCCTTATGATTCAGGCTCATGAAAAACGTTTTTAAAAAAGAATTAGAAATCTAATTGGAATGTAGAAAATCATTTACCTCATATGAGATATAGCAACTTAACAGCAGAGAGATGATGGAGCTATTCTTGGTCCAAGATGATCCACTGCTTTTCAAGCACAAAGGGATCATACAAATTCCATGGTGACATACAAAGAAACCCATAGTTAAAACACAATCACAGCAAATAAGGATCAGAAGCATTGTCCCAGTATCTGAAAAGACTGCTCAACTCCAGAACTAGCAATGGTAAACATAGGCCCAAATACACAAGTTGTGAAGTGCTTATCTCATTAGCAAAATAATATGCTGCTCCCAGAGGAAATTATTGGCAGAGACAGAAGGCATGCCTTTAGAGCTCTCTGAAGAAATGCCAACTGTGACCTGAAGGCAGGATCAGATGGCTCAACAAATATGCATTGAGCACCTACTGCACACCAGTCTCTGTGCTAGGCACTGGGGCACAGTAATGAACAATGTTAGGTCTGGCAGTTAATTCTACCCTTGAGTCAGATGGAAAACTGACTGAAAAATCTACTTCAACTAAAATATACCATATTTACCTGCTAAATGAGTTTGGAGTCCTGAAAGAAAAATGGCATGGAAACATGACTGTGAATGTGTTCTAAAAAGATGGGTCGTTCTACCAAAAAATACATTTACATTAGAAGAATCTATTGCTGAACTCTATAACTCCCATTGGTCACTGTTACTAAATAAAATGATTTTCATCTGAGAATATATTTTAATAAAAAATTATGTATGATGCATCTG
>JAQZBX010102420.1:0-11173 GCA_029593785.1 Cabassous unicinctus | reverse complement strand
ACTGGATACATATAAATTTTTTTTTTTTTTTTTATAAAGACCTGCCGCTTGGGCTTGCTGTCTGCTCTCTGTGTCCATTTGCTGCGTGTTCTTCTGTGTCTCCTTGTCTTCTCTTCTTGTCTTCTCTTTAGGAGACACTGGGAACTGATCCTGGGACCTTCCGACGTGGGAGAGAGGCGCTCAATCACTTGAGCCACCTTAGCTCCCTGGCTAGTTGCGTCTCACTCTCTCTCCTCTGTGTCTCTTTTTTTGTTGCGTCATCTTGTTGCGCCAGCTCTCTGCGAAGTGCAGACCAGCTGGCTTTCACCAGGAGGCCCCGGGATTCGAACCCTGGACCCTCCATATGGTAGACAGGAGCCCAATTGCTTGAGCCACATCCACTTCCCTAAATTTTTTTTTGAATCATACAATATGTTACACAGTATATTTAGTTCATAGTAATGCATTCATATAGTATTTGTCCTTTTGTGTCTGGTTTGCTTCACTCAACATAATGTCCTCCAGGTTCATCCATGTTGTCATATGATTTACGACTTTATTTCTTCTTACAGCTGCATAATATTCCATCAAGTGAATACACCACAGTCTATTTATCCACTCATCTGTTGATGAACACCTGGGTTGTTTCCAGCTTTTGGCAATCATGAATAATGTCACTATGAACATCAGTGTGCAACTGTCTGTTCGTGTCACTGTTCTCAGTTCTGTTCGTGTCACTGCTCTCAGTTCTTCTGGGTATATACCCAGTAGTAGTATTGCAGGGTCACGTGGCAAATCTATATTCAACTTCTTTAGGAACTCCCGAACAGTCCTCCACAGTGGCTGTACCATTCTGCATTCCCACCAACAGTGAATAGGTGTTCCTGTCTCTCCACAGCCTCTCCAACACTTGTAGTCCTGAACTGACTTTTGAGTAAAATGAAATTCTCAAGAGATCTGTTAAGCAAGGAGCTTGACTTATTGTTCTTAGCCTTTGTCTCATCAGCAATTTAGGAAAATATTTTCAGGGGAAAAAAAGTGAAAATCCAGAGAACAGAGAGAAAATTAAAACCACTCTCAAACCAACACCTAGAGAAAAGCACTTTTGACAGTAGTTCTGTGTGTGTGTGTGTGTGTGTGTGTGTGTGTGTATATATATATGTACCAAATGTAATTTTGTATTTCATTTTAAAATAGGCTCATTCTTGTAAATTGCTTTTTCCTTAGTAGTATATTGAATTTTAGTGGCAGCATGGCCGTGTTTTTCATGAGTGCACCATTAGTTGCTCCCTATTTATTTACTCTTCAGTGCCTAGGTCATGGCGAAATAGCAACGAGGAAGGCAAAAGCAGCTTTCACGCCCAGCAAGTGGACTTCTGTGAGAATGTCAGGATGTGCAACTGGGCTACCGAATTTATTTTGACTATAGAATGTTTCTCTAATCTCCTTATCATGGCTCATTTTTTGCCATTATAAATAACCAGGCATCCCTATGTGTGTATGTGTACTTCTCTGGTTATTTACTTACTATAAACCATTAGAAATGAAATTGCTGAGTCAGAGCACATCTTTCAGGCTTTTGGTACCTAGCAGCACAGGCATCAGCCTTCTCTTAGGGCAGAGGTTCTTAACCAGGGGTCTGTGTGCTTGAACTGAAATTCAAAAAAACGTTATTCTTGTTGGGACGTGTTGGGGTGGGTGTGACATACTTATTAAATAATACGCAGTATAGTGTGGACTTAGTAAGGGGTCCATGGTTTTCACCTGACTGGCAAAGGGGTCTGTGGAACAAAAAAGGTTAAGAACCCCTGTCTTAGGGGGACTTCCTTCTACATCTGGGATCTTGATTCATTTGCTGCTGTTTTTGTTTTTAAAGATTTATTTATTTATTTATTCCACCACCACCCCCCCTTCATGGTTTTGCACTCGCTGTCTGCTCTCTGTGTGTTCTTCTATGTCTGCTTGTCTTCTCTTTAGGCAGCACCAGGAACCGATCCTGGGACCTTCCAGAGTGGGAGAGAGGCGCTCAATCTCTTGCGCCACCTCAGCTCCCTGGTCTGCTGTGTCTCTTATTGTCTCTCCTCTGTGTCTCTTTTTGTTGCATCATCTTGCTGCGCCAGCTCTCCACGTGGGCCAGCACTCCTGCGCGGGCCAGCACTCCGTGTGGGCCAGCTTGCCTTTCACCAGGAGGCCCCAGGAATAGAACCCTGGACCTCCCATATGGTAGATGGGAGCCCAGTCACTTGAGCCACATCCATTTCTCTGTTGATTTTTATTCTTTAGGGTTTCTGCCATTTTCTGCATTCTTCCCTCCTACCCTCCAAATCTGGAATATAGATGTCAGGACAAAAATGTCCATTTTCCCCACCTCAAAATTTGGGTAGTAAAGTTGTCAAAACAAATACATGTGCATACAAATTTTGTTTCTTTTTTTTTTCCATTTTATTTTTATTTTTTAAAAGATATTTAGTTTACTTGTTACATTAAAAAATAGGGGATTCCCATATGCCCCGAATGTTGTTTCTAAATAAAAAATAAAACCTATCATTCCTTTTTCTACTGTTCAAACGGTACAACCAAGAAAAACACTGAAATCATCATCAGTGGCCCTTCTGTGTCTAGTCCTTATCTGCTATTGAAAACAATACCATAAAACTTTCCCTATCAACTATGGGGATTCTGGTTGCCCAGGTGATGTTAGGTGATGTCCTACATCTGCTGAAAGGGCAGCTATTTAGATCTGCTGAGTACCTAAAATAACTGGACTAAGCTTTAATTAGATTTAAGACTCTTGGCCTGGATTACATGTTTGAGGTCTTAATTTTGTTTTATCAAATATACTTAAATAGCCTTTAAAATGTATTTTAATGGGAATATGATATATCTTCAAGATTTTAAAATCTATACTCCACAAATCTTTTCAAAATTCAGTATTTTTTCCCCTATTGATGGGCAGCTGTCACCAGATGTATGCATGGACTATGCTTGTCCCTCCAAATTTAGTATTTCTCAGTTGATGGTTACTTTTAAGGAGTACAGAGATGACACTTGTTAATATATTTGCTGGGGGGACATGTTGAGAAGATGCAGGCACTTTCTTGAAATGCTTAAAGAAATTTTGATAAGACAAATGTAGTGTACACAATATTTCGTATACAGTTTATATAAATATACCACTTTGTACATAAATTGGCTTCCATTTCATCCATTGTATTTTGTATGTGTGAAAAGCATGTTTTTTTAATTGTGTCGTATTTGGTTGGAAGGATTCCACTAGAAATTAAGCTTCATGAGGATAGAGACTGTGGCAGTTTGGCATTGTTTATGAATTCTAAAAATAGATTTTGGATTGTATTTGTAACCTGGTCTGTACCTGGGTGTAATTAACTTATGATTAGGGCTTTGATTGGGCCATGCCAGTAGGATGTTGAGTCCTCTCCCCCTTGGTGGGCGGGGACTCACAGAGAAAACTATACTACAGAGAAGAGAGTTGGAGTTTTGATGCTGGAGTTTTGAGCTGGAGCCCAAGAAGTAAGCACACAGAGGAGCAGAGCAGCTGAGCCTGGAGAGAATCGAGCCCTGGGGAGAGAGACAGAGCCGGTTGCCTGATGGTCTACAGCTGGCCTTGTGGAGGGAGCAGAGCAGCTGAGCCCAGAGAGAAACGAGCCCCGGGAAGAGAGGAACCCAGGAAGCCTGAACCCTCACAGACATCGGCAGCTGTCTTGCTCCAACACGTGGCAGCAAACTTCAGTGAGGGAAGTAACTTATGCTTAATGGCCTGGTAACTGTAAGCTTCTACCCCAAATAAATACCCTTTATAAAAGCCAACAGATTTCTGGTATATCGCATCAGCACCCCTTTGGCTGACTAACACAGGGACCATATCTGTTTCTGGTATAGCACAAGCATAGTATAAACCATGTTATAGGAGCTCAATCAGTGCCTGTTGAATGATTAGCTAAGTGGGGTTGTAGATTGATGTGGCCTAAGTTGTCTGAAATAAAGAGAAGCAGTACTTCAATTATTTGTGAATTATGAACTTGGTTTCATATTAAGATTTGTTAAAACTGCATTTGCATAAGGTAATATTATTTTGGGTTTGGATGTCTATGAGAGGTTGAGAAAGATACTGATTCTCTCCAGGCTTAGAAGCTACTGTAGAGTTTTTTATTCATTCAGGATGCTGTTTTTAGCTTTCTTTCCAAATGAGATAGGATACAGGAAACCGCATCTAAAGGAGAATTAGCTACATCAAAAATTATGTATTTTAGTTTAACTGAGTGAATACAGAATTTGCATAACCAAAATCTTAAGCCTTGTGCTAGGTATTCAAATAAAACATTAAAGAGGCAACTAGTATTGTATGAATACAGAAGTAGCAGATGAAAAGGAAAAATTACCCAAAGTTCCCAAGATAAGAAGGATTACAGAGCATCTGGGCAATATCATTTGTTGGTTGAACCTGTGTTGTACATTTGTATAACCTGTTAGTACAGAACCAGTTTACCATTAATTGCATAGTGATGATTAAAATGAGAATACACTGGCCTTGGCTTTAGTGCCTAAAAGAGGTGAGTGTATGCGTAGAAGACAGGTTCTTGTTGAAAACGCCTAGTTTTTTAAAATTGCCCTTGTTATTTGAAACTCAGAGTTAAAGGTAAAAATTTGTGTGCATTAATTTAAAAATTTTAGGTACTTCTGTTTGACCACATAGGGGAGAACAATCCAGTTTAATACTGTAATAGTAACATTGTAGCTTTATTCTACTAACTGGAGGACAGCAGCCTAATCCCTAAGGGAGAAAAGTAAGCAAGAGCTTTGTGGGTGTAAAAAGATGAAAGGTTAAATATTTATTTCTGTAATAAACACAGGATTTTAATTCTGGGAAGGAAGAATGAAAGAAGGTAGAGAATCAGGGGAGGGGTGCGTTTTTTATAAAAAAAGGGAACAAGTGGTAAAAGACGAAAGGATGAAGGGTCAAAATCCAGTTAATAGGTTTTTCTCTAAATTAGGCAAATAGACTCTAGGGAGTAACCGTCTCTGTGACTGCACTTAGACGTGTCATTTAACCACTTTGCATTTGCCTTTCTGCCACTGTGCATTCACATCCTTTGGATGGTGTTTTAGTTTGCCGAAGGGCTGCTGATGCAAAGTACCAGAAATGGGTTGACTTTTATAAAGGGAATTTATTTGGGGTAAATGCTTACCATTCCAAGGCTGTAAAATATCCAAATTGTCACCATAAGAGGTGCTTTCTCACCAAAGTCAGCTGCTGCATTTTGAAGCCGGAGGCCACCCATCTCTGCCAAGGTTTGAGCTCAGCCGAGGGCACCCAGGCATATAGAAGGGCTCGTCTCCTCTTGAGCTGCTCTGTCTGCCCAGCCTCTTTAAGCCTCTCGGGGCTTTCTGTTTTCCTGCAGTCCTCTCTCGTTGCAGAATCAAGTATGCAGGCTCCCTTTTCCTCTGTCTGTGTCTCTGCGTTTATATCAGATCAGCAAGGGGGTGGAGACTCAACCTGAATCACTCCTCATTGATATAGTCCAATTCAAAGCCCTAAATTGATCTTACCAAGTAATCAAAGGCCCTCAACTGAATTTAATGCAGTCAAAGGGTATCATACCCAGAGGAATAGATTAATTTACAAACATAATCTTTCTCTTTTTGGGATTCACAAAATAATCTCAAACTGCCACAGATGGTTTACTCGGAGTGAGAAATCCCACGGAGCATTTTCTCTGGACTTTGGCGTCAGTGACGAGAGCAGTGTTACCTTAGGAGTGAAAATAAATGAATAGCCAGGAAGTTTCCTCAGCTGATAGAAGCATGAGTCCTAACTGCTTTTTGGAAGATTATAATAGTAAAACTCTTTAGGTGCTTTCTTGAAAAGGTTAGGTATAAGTTGGGTTTTGTTTTTTGTTTTTTGTTGACTAGGATAATTTAGGAGGCTTTCAGTTGGAAGTAATAGAAAATTCACTCCAAACTGGCTTTAAACAGTAGGGGAATGAAGCCTCTGTGGCTTAGAGTGCCTTAGCTTCTCCAGCTGGGAAGTGGCCACCCACCCCACCCTAGTCTTAGTTGGGAGCTTAGCCTGCCATCCTCAGAAGCCATGGCTGACACTCAGCATGGCGTTGGCTTTGTTGGACAGACCATCTCCTGCCAGTCGACCTCTGATCAATGGCACAGATTTGTTTAGAGGACAGTTGACTCTGGAACAAAGCACAGAGATGGTTGACCTGTACCATCTCTGAGCTTGTTGATTTTCTGATGAAAGGATTTACCCAGAACCTGTTTCTTCAGTGACAGAGTTTACATATGTTCACAGTATGTCTTTATGTTCAAATGTTATTGAACGGAATTAGATTTTGCTCTGTAGCATTTTTTCAAATGAATTTAAATGCTATACTTTTTTAGCACACAGTTATTACTATAATAGATAAGAGTGATTCATTCTCTGTGACTAGACATGGGTTACAAAGTTTTGTTTTTTTACCTGTCTTTTTTAAAAAACATTTCTTATTATATCCCACTTCCTTCCTTCCTTCCTTCCTTCCTTCCTTCCTTCCTTCCTTCCTGTACTGGGGATTGAACCCAGGACCTCATACATGGGAGGCAGGCGCTCAACAACCAAGCTACAACTGCACATACACCCGCCCCCATTTTCTTTAGATATATTCTAGTTTTTGGAGCAAATTATACAGACCCGTATTTAGGTTTCCCATTTTTTTCTAAATACAAAAAATTCATTAGAGTTTTGAAGACAGAGTTGTCTAGTCGGTAATTTTCCATTTTTGAGTGTGAATGTAAAGTCTAAATAAATAAGCTCACAAAGCTGTGCACACACGTCTTTCCCTAAGACTCCAGTGGAGGAGCCCTTAGTCTAGTGGAAAGAACATTGGCTTTAGAGACAGACCTTCTGGATTTGGATTTCAGTTTAAAAATGTAGCCACTTGGTGACTTTGAGAAAGTATAGAACCCAATGGCGAGGGTTGAACAGTGGTTTGCTACGTTGCTCCCTACCGGCTCTGCCTCCCTTCCGGTTTGGATGGTGACCCTTTGCTTGCTTTTGTGATTGCTGGGCTTTGGCCCATAGCTTAAAAAAAAACCAAAAAACAAAAAGCAAACCAGTGTAGTAGATAAAAAGCTCAATTTAGGGTAGATTATCATAATATTAAACTAGGTGTATTAGTCAGCCAAAGGGGTGCTGATGCAAAGTACCAGAACTCTGTAGGCTTTTATAAAGGGTATTTATTTGGGGTAGAAGCTTACAGTCACAAGGCCCTAAAGAGTCCAACTCAAGGTACCATAAGAGGAACTTTCTCACCCAAAGTCTGTTACCACATGTTGATATAAGATGGCGGGCGACATCTGCGAGGGTTCAGCCTTCTTCCTCTCAAGGCTCCGTGGTCCCAGCTTCTTCCTATCTCAGCTGAAGGCTGGCATAAGGCTCATCTCTCTTCCTAGGCTCGTTTCTCTCCGGGCTTAGCTGCTCTGGTCTCTTCACAAGGTCAGCTGTAGACTATTAGGCTCATCTCTCTTACCGGGGCATCTGCCGTGTCTAACGAGCTGTCTCTCTTCCTCTGTGTTCTTCTTCTCTGTGTATCTACTTCCGTGTAAGAGTCTGTTTTATCAACCTACCAAGGGGGCTGGGACTCTATGCTGAGTCTCACTCTAATGATGTGGTGGAATCAAAGCCCTGATATTAACATAATTTAATCAGACATCTCAGCTGAATCTAATACAATCAAAGGCTTCTCATGCCCAGAGGAACAGACCACTTTACAAACACAATCAATATATCTTTTTGGAATTCATAAACTATCAAACTGCCACACCAGGTTTACCTAAATAGTCCCAAATGGCTATTTTCTTCCCCTCTCCCCACTCTTCCATCTGTATACTTCAGTCTCTTTCTGACGTTCAGGTTCCTCATTGTAAATTGGGACTAAATACCAGTTGCTACCTTGTAGGACTGATGGAGAATTAAATGCTTGCCATAAAATAATCATTCAGTAAATGGCAGTAGTGTCTATTATTTGACCCAGTAGCTTCCAACTCTTAGTGATCAGGATTTTACTTGCTTTATAGAGCGACAAGCTCCCAATTTTAAAATACTGCAGTGAGATTTTCCTTTAGGCTCTGTGAGGGGCTGGGTTGGCTTCCAGATTTCCAGTGCATCTAATGGCGCAGGGAAGCTAACTTAAATATTCCGTGTGTGCCAGGGCCTATCCTTCCTTCCTGTTGTTAGTTTTCCCCATCAGAGATGCTGGTGTCATATTAATTGTACTGAACCACCTGTTCTTTGGCAGCTGCTCTACTCCAGCTGAGTACTAGAGGAGGGAAACATAACCCCAAGGAGCTCCCAGGCCAGTGGGAGAGACAGCATGTGATAGAAGGTGGGTGTATGCCAAGCCCGAAGGTTGAGTTAATGTCCTGGAAGGTTGTCATTCCGCTAAAGGGCTACTGTTGAGTCAAATACCATGGATCTAGTTCGGTGAGGGGGGAGAGATTATATTTGTGAAATGTTTGAATTATAGAATATAATTTAACTTTATTTCAAGCATATGGAGCAAATACTTTGAATAAATAGCTAGCATTCTTGCCAAGTAGAAGCTCTGATTAGAAATTTTAATGATAATTAAATTAAATCTGATTTTAATAATCCCTTTGCTTAGTAAATATTGTTTGGTTGCACAGATGAGAAAGTGGTTCTGATGGCTCTTGAGGAGCCTGTACTGCAGGGCAGTGCTCTCCTAAGAGTGAGAGCTTTGTCACTGTGTGTGTGTGTGTGTGTGTGAGGGAGGGAGAGATGATTTTAGATGATGTGGCATTGTTGAATATAACTAGCCCATCAAAAGTGACTTCACGGATAGTATTGCATAAGAAAAGATGAAAGTGTAGGTATTTTAGTATATAGAAGTGAGTTGTGAAGAAAATATTTAAATAGTAATGTGAACAAAATTGTAAAGGGTAGTAGTCAGACGATGGAGGTCAGACAATGAGTCATGGAAACCCAGAGGATGAATTGAGTACTTCTGGCTGAGGGAAACACACGAACTTTATCGTTAAAAGCAGTGATTTGTACTGTGGATGCTATCTTTTTTTTTTTTTAATATTTATTTATTTCTCCCCCCTGCTCGTTGTTTGTGCTCACTGTCTGCTCTCTATGTCTGTTAGTTATGTGCTCTCTGTGTCTGCTTGTCGTCGTCTTTTTTTTTTTTTTTTTAGGAGAAACTGGGAACCAAACCCGGGACTTCCCAGTAGGAGGGAGGCGCCCAATGGCTTGAGCCACCTCCACTCTAACTTGTTGTATTTCTTGTTGTGTTTCTTTGTTATGTCTCTTTGTTGCGTTATCCAGTTGCCTCAGCTCGCCGCTCCAGCCTGTCACGTCAGCTCGCTGTCTTGCTCATTTTCTTTAGGGGTCACTGGGAACTGAACCCGGGACCTCCCATGTGGTAGGCGGGCACCCAACTGCTTGACTTCCTGATATCCTCAGGAACAATTGGCCCTGGGGCGCTGTCTCCCCCAGTCCTGGGGCATTACGATTTTCAGTTCATTCCCACCAACAGTGACTAAGTGTTCCTATCTCTCCACATCCTCTCTAGCACGTGTAGTTCTCTATCTTTTAAATAGTGGCCATTTCTAATAGGTGTGAAATGATATCTCATTGTAGTTTTGATTTGCATTTCTCTAATTGCTAGTGATAGTAAACATTTTTTCATGTGTTTTTTTGCCATTTGTATTTCTACTTTAGAGACAAATGTCTATTCCAAGTCTTCTGAAATTTTTTCTTTTTTTTTAAACCATTTTATACTGTCTTTTTTTTTTTCTTCCCTCCTCTGAGATGTCTCCCTCATCTCTCTGCTTGCTGTGTCAGCCCGTTGCGTCAGCTTGTTTTCTATAGGAGGCACTGGAGCCAAACCCGCGACCTCCCATGTGGGAGCTGGGCACCCAACTGCCTGAGCCACATCTGCTCCTATCCGTATTTTAATCAGGTCTTTTGTCTTTTTGTTGTTTAATTGTAGCATCTCTTTATATATCATGGATATTAAACCCTTATTGGATATGTGGTTTCCAAATATTTTCTCCCATTGAGCTGCCTGCCTTTTCAACCTTTTGACAAAGTCTTTTGAGGTTCAAAAGTGTTTAATTTTGAGGAGGTCCCATTTATCTATTTTTGTTGTTGTTGCACATACTTTGGGCGTAAGGTCCAAGAAATCACCACCTACCACAAGATCTTGAAGATGCTTCCCTATATTTTCTTCTAGTAGTTTTATGGTCCTGGCTTTTATATTTAGGTCTTTGATTCATTTTGAGTTGATTCTTGTATAGGGAGTGAGTTTCTTTTGTTTGTGGATATCCAGTTTTCCCAGCACCATTTGTTGAACAGACTCTTTTCTCCCATTGACAAGGACTTGGTAGGTTTCTCGAAAACCAGTTGGCCGTAGAGGTGAAGGTTTATTTCTGGACTCTCAGTTCTGTTCCACCAATTGATGTGTCTGTCTTTATGCCAGTACCATGCTGTTTTGACCACTGTAGCTTTGTAATATGTTTCAAGGTCAGGCAGTGAAATTACTCCCACATTGCTCTTCTTTTTTAGAATGTTTTTGACTATTCAGGTGCACTTTCCCCTCCAAATGAATTTGGTAATTGCCTTTTCTATTTCTGTAAAGTAGGCTGTTGGAAGTTTGATTGATATTGCATTGAATCTATAAATCAGTTTGGGTAGGATTGACATCTTCACAATATTTAGTCTTCTAATCCATGAACACGGAATGTCTTTCCATTTGTTTAGGTTGTCATTGATTTCTTTTAGCATTGTTTTGTAGTTTTCTGAATATAGATCCTGTGCTTCCTTGGTGAAATTGATTCCTGGGTATTCGAGTCTTTTTGTTGCTATTGTAAATGGAATTTTTTCCCTGATTTCCTCTCACATTGTTCAGTACTAATGTACAGAAACATTATTGATTTTTGCATGTTGCTCTTGTATCCTGCCACTTTGCTGAAATTGTTTATTAGTTCAAGTAGTTTTGTTGTAGACATTTCAGAATTTTCTAAATATAAGATGTCATCCGTGAATAGTGAGAGTTTTACTTCCTCTTTTCCTATTTGGATGCCTTTCATTTCATTTTTTTCTTGTCTAATTGCTCTAGCTAGAACTTCTAGCACCATGTTGCATAACAGTGGTGACAGTGGG
>JAQZBX010102419.1:0-11158 GCA_029593785.1 Cabassous unicinctus | reverse complement strand
TCTTTATGGCCTGGTATCTGTGGACCTCTACCCCAAATAAATACCCTTTATAAAGACCAACCCATTTCTGGTATTTCGCATTAGCACCCCTTTGGCTGACTAATACACCACCCTATTTTTTTTTCTTCATAAACCATATATACAGCTTTTAAAATGCCATATTCAAAGAACTTGAGTCTATAACTTAAACCTTTCTTCAAAAGCTTTGCCAACTTGTATTTAAAGCTTAAAAGAAGGTCTGACTTGTTTATTGATCAATCACTTAATTACCATGTGTAACAGTTTGTATTCTCAATGTTTGATTTATTAAGGACATGAACCCAATATTAACTCATGCCCAACTTGACACAAGAGAGCCCAATACTTAGAACTCCAAACTTGTTACACAGATTTTACAGCCTAGTGAGGTTTAGTTCCATATCTCTTGATTGAAAACCTCCTCATCTGATCCAGTTTTCCTACAATGAGTCAAGCTCTGTCCATGTAAAATTCCTTTTATGTCAGTATTTTAATTGAACACTAAAAAATAATAGTTTATGGAATACAAGATTTAGTGTAGCATATAAAAAAATAAAATGACAATAATAAAAAAAAAATCTATCTCACTGACATAAATTAAGGCAAAGCCCTAAAAATTCAACCCTATGAATATCATATATTCCGCAATAGATTTTCCATTTTCACCCCCAAAATGCAATAAATTACAAAGTATTAGCATTCAGCAGGGCACCTTCGGTACAGATCAGACACATAATTCCTCCCTAAAACACCACAGCCATTTCTTATCATATTTGTCTTTCCAAATCTTTATTAACTCCACCAAAATAGCTTATTGAAGGCGTACCTTCATTTTGACCTCAGGGGCTTTCAGCCAGTAAAAACAAAACAAACGAGAACTCGGATATTCACATACGTACAAGGGGGGAGGGAGGAATCAATAGTTTTAATTTTCACATTGAGGCCCACAATTTTCAACTGACGGCCTCAGCAGGTTTTAATGGACACAAACAATTTGCTTTTACTGTTTTAATTGTTTTTAGTCAATCACTTTTTATTGTCCCTCTACATCTGACTAAGCAAATTAATCTAGCTATATTCATAAATGATGACTTGATAAAACAGCCGGTTATGTATATTTTACCATTTGAGTCTCAATTACAGGCGGCATAAAGAGATAACCAGCCCAAAAGGTAGCCTTGGTCATTAAGGCAGAAAACAGAGCAAATGGGGGTGCGGGGAGGGGATGACGGAGCAGCGGCCGCCCTCTGTGGGGTTAGGGCAGCAGGGGCAGCTCCAAGCAGTTCCCTTCTCTGACCTGAATGTGAAGCTGCCATCAAGTTGTTCCCTGGGGAGAAGTGGCAGTGTCGTGGGTTTCTGAGACGGCAAAGGTCTTGAGAGCCTGGAAGGCAGGTGAGGGCAGTTGGTGTCTGGTTAATTAGGAGACTCCGTTACAGCCCAGGCAGGCTATAGTCAGATACACAGACACTGTACGCAGCCCATTTGCTCTGGACTCAAATAAACCCTCTCCACTCTCCCGATATCCTGGAGCTGCAAGCGCTCAGCTTCTAAAAAAAGCAATTTGAGGCAGCTTTATGGCTAGAGGCAAGCATCAGGAAACCTCCCTTCTCACTGAAAAAGCTTGTACACACGCAACATTTCCCAGCGTAAAAACAATGTCCCTAAGAATTGATCTGCAAGCGCCTTATTAAAGATAAATTTCTATGCCACCAATATAATTTTACATTTTGACTCCTAGATCTGCCTTCATCACATGAGCCAACCCTGGACTTTGTTTGAATTATTAGTACAAGTCCAGCTGGCATTATGGGTTATAGGATGGCATTTTCCAGATCTGTCACCAAAGTGTGAAAAGTTGCAGCTCCTTGGTATCTCACTATAGGATGGCTATATCTTTCTTTTGCAAATTCAATTACGAGCACTGGAGAAAGGAAAAGAAGTGTGAGGGTGGAAAGGGAAATCACTCAAATAGTGCAAATGACTCTGTCCTCTGTCCACTTGATGAGCATACGTCCTGGAGGGAACATGAAATTGGAAATATGATTTAGCTGATGATTGTCACCTTAACCTCTAAACCAGCTCTCTACCACATCTGGTGCTCAGTTGAAAAAACCACGCTGAGTTCCAACTCAGGAGAAGTTAACTATGTCGGACTTTTTGAGAGAGAGAAACTTGGTTTCTAAAACGGTGCCTTCCTAAGGGGTTCTCAAGGATAATTTGGACTTCCCTCAATGAGCTCCTGAACATGACATCTTCAGAACGTACCCGTGCTTAGGGATCAACTCCTCTGAGCATATACTGGTATCCCAATCAAAACCTTTGGCTGTGCCAAACCAAAATCCAGGAAAACCCTTCTCTGCCTTGATTTATTTATACATTACAGCAGTCAAACCCTCAAAATCTCTGACTTGACCCAAAGGGCAACTAATTATTCCTTTTAATTGTGATAAATCACTGTGGAATAGCCAAATATTTGATTCTAAATTAATTTCCTCAGCAGTGGCAGTGCAGCTGCTCTGTGACACCTTCCATTTCTCTATTGAGGCTGAGCATAGATCAAATTGAAGGGACAGGTGGCTGACAGTGACTTATAGGAGACAGGCTATGCTCTGAGAGTATGTGGGGAAAGCCCTGTGATAAAAACAAAATTATGAGCAAATTAATATGCAACTCTGAATTGGCATTTGGATGTATCAGATAAATCAGAGGCCATACTCTGATTTTGCAAAACTGCTGGAGATGACAGAATGCTGAGTACAGGAGCAGCGTGTGCCTGCAGTGCCAAAAAGAACAATCATTCCTTTGAGATTTCAGTTGCCTGTTATGTCCTCCTCTCCAAACATTCGGGTTATATGGAGCAGCAGGGAACCAGGAGAGGATTTTCCAGGCCCCACTCCTCACTAGCTATGAAACCATGTTCAAATTACATAAATTCTTGGTGCCTCATTTTCCTTATCTGTGAAATGGGAATAGTGATAGCACCTACATCATAAGTTGTCAGGACCTAATAAGTTTATATAAGTATTTAATGTATGAATAAATTTTAGCTGCTAATATTACCACTCATATCATCATCTTAATTGTTGTAAAAATTAAAAATGTAGAGAATAAAGCATTTTTTTAAAAGTAGCTAACACTATGGTGTTTCAATGCGCCTGGCCTAACGATATGGCAAAATTACATCCTACTATATTCCCTTTCACAAAGCACAGACTCCTTTTGGGAGGGGTCAGTGTGTGTCAGGAGGCTACGTAGCAGTTCTCTCTTCCATCTTCTTTCTAGGCAGCTGGCTGGAGTGCTGTCAAAACCAAGTCGTGGGTACTGGGGAGATCAACCAGAGTGAGGTTTCATTATCCTGCTAGGTCTGGGTCCAAACAATCTAAGGGAAATGGGAAACTCCAGGTGTACCAGCCCAGCTTACCAGAGTTCTCAGCACTGGGGTTTGGGGCCTGTGGTAGCCATCTTAACAGAAGGTTCAATGGCTCCTTGCAATTCATTCAACCACATTGCATATTAAAAATTAAAACATCAATCTGGAACACAGTTACTGCCAGGTCATTGAAATATAACTACAGGGAATTATCTGAATTACCTGCCTCCAAGTTTGGGCTTGGAGAACCCCAGCAAGAGACCTACAGTGAAGAAGATCAACACTAGCTACATTATGTTGACTGTGCATCTTAAAAGAGATGATAGATGCCATACCCCAATGCTATCCAATTCAACTCATTTTGCTGAGTTGCCTCCCCTTGACCCTGGGAGTATAGCCATTGTATCAGCCGGAGTTCTCTAGAGAAAAAGAACCAATAGGATATTGGATCCAATAGAATACAGGATATCCTATTGGTTCTATAGGATATATCAGAGAGATAGAAAGATTTATTTTAAGGAATTGGTTCACATGATTGTGGGAGCTGACAAGTTCAACATTTAAAGGGCAGGTCGACAGGCTAGAAACTCAGGCAGGAATTGAGGTTGGAGTCTTGGGTCTGAGATCCACAGGGCAAGCCAGAAATTTGGCAGAAATTGACATTGAAGCATTGAGGCAGAATTTCTTCTTTTCCCGGAAACTTCAGTTTTTGCTAAGGTCTTCAATTGATTGGATGGGCTCCACTACATTTGTGAGGATAATCTTTACGTAATGTCAACTGATTGTAGATGTTAACCACATCTACAAAATACCTTCACAGCAACACCTAGATTAGTGCTTGGTTAAAGAACTGGGTATTATAGCCTAGTCAAATTGACACATTAACCTAAACATCACAGCAACTAACTGGGGGATCTGGTCCCAATCCCCATGAGACTTAGAGCCCACAGACTAATCATTTTTTATGTAGCTGCGATATACAAATTGCATCATCTAGGTTCTTTCTCACAAGCAAAAGACCATCTATCTGAGGGAAAAGAAGAATTAATCAGAAGGACAACCATGGTAATTTGTAACTATGGCCCTCATTTCTTACCCCTGCCTATCTCTATGCCCTTTTCCATGTAACTCTGTAGCTCCCACCTACCATGGTTGAGCTGACATACTCCTCCCTTTGACACAAGGCTCAACCATGTAACTTGCTTTTGCCAATGGAATGTTAGCAGATGTAACATAAGAGAGGTTTTAAAATGGAACTTAAATGGTTATCAGATGGCATAGACTCACTTTTCTCTGCTCCTCCCCTCTAAATATAAATAAATACTTGAGAAATAATTCAACAATCATAAAAGAGAGAAAGAGGAAGGTGGACTGGTTAAGGAAGGACCTCAGGACTTGAAGAAAAAACTTGTGGTAAATTCTCAGGCTTTTCTTTTTGTCTATCCTTTTACTGGACTGGGCACTGGAGAAGCCTACAACCCAAATTGGGGCATAGACAAAAAAAAAAGAAGCAAACAAGAAAGCCCTACTCTCTCTGGTCAAAATTCCATCAGGGACTTAGAAAGGTTAGAAGGGAAACCCATACACAGGGACAATAGGGACCCAAATTACCCACAGAAGCAGCAGCAGCACTTGGGAGACCTACCCTCCCAATATGCCCACAGCATTTTCAACAAAGAAACACAGGCAGAGGGAATCACCCCACATCACACCTGCACAGACTGCACCAGCAGTCTCCTAGCTCTCCACCCAAAATAGAACTCAGGATAAAACACATATTTCAGGAGGAAGACATCAGTAAGATAGTGGAGTAGGGATCTCCAAAATCCCATCTCCCAAGAGAAACATCAGGAAACAAGCAGAAACTGTCAGAACCAACTTTCTCAGAATTTTGGAAACAGTCAAAGGGTTATAGCAACCAAACAAATGCTAAGACAAGAAAAAGGCAACCTTAAAATGGTAGGAAAACCTCAAGGCACTTTAACCAGCCTTTGTCCCACCACTTCACAAGCTCAGTAGCAGTCTGTAAGATGGCAATCTGCATTCTCAATGCAGGTACTAGATCCAGAGAGAGCAGAGTACATTTTATTCACAAATCTGTGTGTATGTCTGTTCTAACATTTCTAGTGGCTACCAAAGCACTTGTCTCTATCTTGCCTATTACAGAACTCACTCAGTGTGGAGGAGCAGCAGGCACAACTGTGAAAACATGATAAGGGACCAATCAAACTGCAGCCACCTGGGGCAAAAAATTACAGTTGAGACATACAATACAGTGCCAGGGGCCTGGGAGGAAAAGCTATAGAGTGTTTCCTTAGAAAAATAGGCCATTTGGAAGCATCCATGTGTAAGGAGGGATTTTAAAAGCCATGTGCATGCCCAGAGCAAGATGCAAATCCAGGGCACCTAAGAAGACCTAGTCTTTCACCTTAGGCTGATCTCTAGGCTTAATGCAAGTCTGGCTAAGTGCTGGAGGAGAGCTCAGGACAAAGTTAATCTGCAGAGACTGGGAGAGGTGCTTTGTTTTTATTTTTGTCTTTGTATTTTTGTTGCTGTTGGTTTTAGAAATCTCTGGCATAACACTAGCTAGAAACAAGCTAAAGGGACAGAGATATCACTGACCATGTACAAGGAATACAGTGCTTGCAAAAAATAGTTTAGAAAAATCACTGAACAAATAAACTACTACAGACTTCAACAATAAAAATAAAAATAAAAAATAAAAAATAAACAGAAAACCCTGGGAAAGTGGGAGAATCTGATTTCCAGAGATATCACATAATACTCAAGTTCTAGATTTCAATAAAAAATTACAAGGCATACAAAGAAGCAGAAAAGGATGGGCCATTCAAAGGAACAAGATAAAATGACAAAAACCATCCCTGAGAAAGTCTAGATATTTGGAATTACTAGTAAAAGACATTAAATCAACTCTCCTGAGTAAGTTCATGAGCTAAAGGAAAACATGGGCAAAGAACTAAAGGAAATGTGAACAAAATGAAAATTACAATAAAGAGATAGAAATTTTGAGGAACAAAACAGAAATTCCGGAGCTGGAAATTATAATAACTGAAATTAAAAACTAATTAGAGGGTTTTAACAGCAAATTTGAGCAGGCAGAAGGAAAATCTCAGTAAGCTTGAATATAGGACATTTGAAATCATCCAGTCTGAGAAGCAGAAAGTAAAAAGAATAAAGTCAAGTGAACAGAACATAAGGGAACTGTGGAACACCATCAAACATACCAATATACACATTATGGGGGTCCCAGAAGGAGAAGAGAAAGAGGAAGGGGCAGAAAGAATATTTGAAGAAATAATGGCCCCAAACTCCCCAAATCTGGTGTAAGATATAAATAATCTATACGTCCAAGAAGTTCTAAGAACTCTAAATAGGATAAACTCAAAGAGATCTACACCAAGACATAGAATAATCAAACAAAGTCAAAGACAAAAAGGGACTCCTGAAAGCACCCAAGAGAAATGATTTGTCATAGAAAAGACCTCCTCAATAACATGAACAGCTTATTTCTCATCAGAAACCATGGAGGCCAAAAGGCAGTTGGATGGTATATTTAAAGTCTGAAAGAAAAAAAAATGTCAGTCAAGAATTCTATATCCAGCAAAACTGTTCTTCAAAACTGAAGAAGAAATTAAGACATCCCCAGATAAACAAAAACTGAGGAAATTCTTTACCACTTGACCCTCCCTACAAGAAATACCAAAGGAAGCCCTAGAAGTTGAAAGGAAAGAACACTAGACAGTAACATGAAGCTAAATGAAGAAATAAAGACCTACAGTAAAGTTAATTACATGGGTAAGTATAAATTCCAGTATTTTGTGCTTTAGGTGTGTAATTTCACTTTTTATCCCTTACATTATTTTAAATAATGCATAAATAAGTATAAATCTATGTTATGAGGAAAACAGTGTATAAAGATTTAATTGGTGACCAAAACAATATAAGGGGAGATGGAGAGCTATAGGATCAGAGATTATTTATGCCACTGAAGTTAAGTTGGTACCAATTCAAAAAGATTGCTATAGATTTAAGATTTTAAATAATGGTAACCACAAAGAGTACCTAAATAATATAAAGAGGAAATGAGAAATAATTCAAAATGGTTCACATCAAAATATCAATTAAACGCAAAAGGTGGCAGATATGGAGGAAGAGGGAATAAAAAGTTACATGACACACAAAAATCAAATAGCAAAACAGCAGAAATACATCGTGCCCTGCCTTATCAGTAATTACTTTAAATGTAAATGGATAAAACTTTTCAATCAAACGCAGAAAATGGCAGAATGGATATTTTAAAAAGCATGATCCAACTATATGCTGTTTAAAAAAGACTCACCTTAAATCCAAGATATAAATAGGTTAAAAGCAAAAGAATGGGAAAAGATTCCATGTATATAGTAACTAAAAGAGAGTTTAGATGGCTATAGTAATCTCAAAAAAAATAGACTTTAAGTTAAAAAACTGTTACAAGACACAAAGAAGTACATTATATATTGATAAAAAGCCAATTCATCAAGAGGATAGAACAATTATAAATACATATGCATCTAACTGTGGAGCCACCAAAATATATGAAGCATTGACATAAATGAAGGGAAAAATAGACAGTTCCACAATAATAGTGAAAGACTTAAATATACCACTTTCAATAATGGAAAGACCATATAGACAGAAGATAAATAAGGAAATAGAGTACTTGAACAACCACATAAGCCAACTAGTTAACAGACATATATAGAACAGTTCACCCAACAAAAGCAGAATGCACATTCTTCTCAAATGTCCATGGGTCATTCTCTGGGATGGACCATATGTTAGATTCAACACAAGTCTCAGTAAATTTTAAAAGAGTAAAATAATACAAAGCAACTTCTCCAAACACAATTTAATGAACCTAGAAATCTTGGAAATTCCCAAATAAGTGGAAATTAGCATAGTCTTAAACAACCAATGGGTCAAAGAAATCACAAGGGAAGTTAGGAAATATCTTGAGGTGAATAGAAACAAAACCACAACATACCAAAACTAATGGGATGCTCAAAGGAGAACTGATAGGGATATTTATAACTCTAAATGCTTACATTGAAAAAGAAGGAAGACCTCAAATAAATAACTTCATACCATAAGGAATTAGAAAAGAAAAGAGCAAGCTAAACACAAAGCTAACAAAAGGAAGGAAACAATAGTGAGAGTGGAGATAAATAAAAAGAAGAAAATCCACTGGCAAAAAAAAAATAGAGGAACAAATGACTAAACTCAGAAAGTAAAAGGAAGAAATTACTACAACCTTACAGAAATAAAAAGGACCAAAAGAGAATATTCTGAACAATTGTATACCAAGAAATTAGATAATCTAGATGAAATGGAAAAATTTCTAGAAATACACAAATTACCTATACTGACTCAAGAAGGAATGGAAAATCTCAACAGACATATAACAAATAAAGAGACTGAGTAATCAAAAACCTCCCAACAAAACAAGTCTAGGACCAGGTGGCTTCCCTAGTAAATTCTAGCAAACATTCAAAGAATAATTAACACCAAAACTTCTCCAACTCTTCCAAAAAATTGAAGAGGAGGAAATACTTCCTGACTCATTCTATGAGTTCATCATTACCCTGATAAAAAAGTCAGATAGAGATATCATAAGAAAACATAATTACAGACAAATAGCTTATCAATATAAGGGTTTCCCTTATTTATCCTCAACAAAATACTAGCATACCAAACCCAACAGCATATTAAAAGGATTATGCACCATGAACAGTGGGATATATCCAAGAATGTAAGGGTGGTTCAACATAAGAAAATCAAATAATGTAATACATCACAATAATATAATACAGGAAATTTACCACATGATCATCTTAATTAACATAGAAAATACATTTGACAAAATCCAACATCATTTCAAATTTTTAAAAAAGCTTCATCTTTATGAATATAGAGATGTTTGTCTTCAACATGATACAAGGCATATATTTAAAAACTCACAACTAACATTTACTAAATGGTGAAAGACTGAAAGCTTTTCCCCTGAGGTCTAGAACAAAACAAGGATGCTTGCTTTCACAAAAGCTATTCAGTATTGTACTTGAAGTCCTTGCCAGAGAAATTAGGCAAAAAGAAATAAAAGGTATTCAAATTGTATAGGAAGAAATAAAACTATTTCTATTCACAGATAGTATGATCCTACATATAGAAAATATCAAAGAATCCACCAGAAAATGAATTGAACTAATTACTGCATTCAGCAAAGTTGTACAGTAAAGGATTAGCATGCAAAAATCAGTTGTGTTCCATATACCATCAATGAACAATCCAGTATAGAAATTAAGAAAACAATTCTATTCACAATAGCATCCAGTAGAATAAAATATCCAGGAATAAACTTAATGGAAGAGGTGAAAGATTGTATACTGAAAGATATTAAAGAAAACCTAAAAGAATGAAAAGACATCCCACGTTCATGGGTTGGAAGGCAATATTAGGATGTCAATATTATCCAAAGTGATCTAAAGATTCAATGCAGTCCCTGTCAAAAATCCAGTTGCCTTTATTGAAAAAAATGGAAACACCAATCTTCAAATCTATATGGAATTCCAAGGAGTTCCAAATAGCCAAAACAATCTTGAAAAAGAAGAACACTGTTGAAGGACTCATGCTTCTTGACTTCAAAACTTACTGCAAAGCTACAGTAATCAGTGTGGTTAGCATAAAGATAGGTTTAAAGACCAATGGAATAAATCAAGGAACCAGAAATAAATGCACACATTTATGGCCAACTGATTTTCAACAAGGGTGCCAAGTGCATGCAGTGAGGAAAAGATAAGTCTCTTCAACAAATGGGGAGAGGAAAACTGGGTATCTGCATGCAGAAGAATGAAGTTGGGTCTTTACCTCACATCATATACAAAAATTAACTCAAAATGGATCTATGATCTAAACATAAGAGCTAAAACGACAAAACTCTTAGAAGATAACATAAGGGAAAATCTACATGGTTTTGGATTTGGCAATGAATTCTTAGATATGACACTAAAAGCATAAGCAACAAAATAAAAAAATAGATAAATTGGACTTCATCAAAATTATAAACTTTGTGCATTAAAGGATGTTATTAAGGAAATGATGACAATCTGCAGAATAGGGAAAAAATTATTGCAAATCATGTACCTGATAAAGGTTTAATATCCTGAATATATAAAGAACTCCTGTAACTCAAAAACAAAAAGACAACCCAATCTAAAAAAATGTACAAAGGGCTTGAACAGACATTTCTCCAAAGAAGATATACAAATGGACATTAAGCTCATGAAATACTGTTCAACATCATTATTAATTAGGGAAATGCAATCAAAACCACAAGGAGATAACACTTCACACCCACCTGGATGGCTATTATTTTTTTAAAAAACAAAAATTAATAAGTGCTAGTAAAGATATGGAGAAAATGGAATGCTCATACATTGCTATTGAGACTATAAAATTGGGCAGTCAGTCACAGTGAAAAAGTTTTGCAGTTCCTCAAATAGTTAAACGTAGAATTACCATATGAACCAGCAATTCCACTCCTCAGGAGGTATATTTCAGTTCCAAAGAACTGAAAATGGGGATTCAAACACTTGTACAAATATTTATAGCAGCCTTATTCACAATTGCCAAAAGGTGAAAACAACCCATGTGTTCATTGACAGATGACTGTATAAACAAAATATGATATATACACACAATGGAATATTATTC